>ML812846.1:18593-37515 GCA_009831015.1 Picea engelmannii
CTCAAAGCATCAACAACTTTGTTAGCAGTTCCAGAAATATGTTTAATTACAAAAGTAAAATTCTGCATGTATTCAACCCATTTAACATGTCTTTGGTTCAACTTCTCCTGTTGAGTCATGAATTGTAAGGCATGATTATCACTATACAAAACAAACTCTTTAGGAACCAAATAATGTCTCCATTTATTCAGTGCTTGTATGACTGCATAAAATTCTTTGTCATATGTGGAGTACTTAACCTTTGCTTCATTCAGTTTCTCACTGAATTATGAGATAGGTCTATCATCTTGGCTCAAGACTGATCCTATGCAAATCTGCTTGCACCACATTTGACCTGAAACATCTTGTTGAAATCTAGCAACACCAAAATTGGTTGTTCAGTAATCTTCCTTTTCAACAGATTGAAACTTTTCTCTGCTTCCGCTGTCCAGTGAAAATATTTATGTCCTTTCTTCACCGTGTCCATCATTTGTGCGCTAATCCCACTGAAATTTTGGATGAATTTCCTGTAGAAACTAGCTAATCCATGGAAGCTTCGAACCTCAAATACACTTTTTGGTGATGGCCAATTTTTAATTGCCTCTACCTTTTCCAGATCCATCTTCAGCACATTTGCAGAGATAACAAAACCCAAATAAATGAGTTATGTCCTCATAAATGTTGATTTCTTCATATTTATCAGCAACTTCTCTTGCTGTAATCTCCTCATCACTGTAGCTAAATGCTTCAAATGCTCTGCTTCTGTTTTGCTGAAAATTAATATATCATCCAAATATATAATGACGAACTTCCCGATAAACTCTTTTGGGACTTCATTCATCAATATCATGAAAGTGTTGGGTGCATTTGTTAAGCCAAACAGCATAACAAGCCATTCATACAGCCCTTCATTTGTCTTGAATGTTGTCTTCCATTCATCACCTTCTCTCATTCGGATTTGATGATATCCGCTCTTCAAATCAATCTTTGAAAAAAAATTCGCTCCACTCAAGCAATCCATCAAATCATCCATCCTTGGCAAAGGAAATCTATATCTGATGGTAATCTTTTTGATTTTCCTTGAGTCTGTGCACATCCTCAAGCCTCCATATTTCTTTGGGATGAGCATTGTTGGAACAGCGCACGGACTCAAGCTATCTCTAACCAATCCTTTGTCCATTAAATCTTGGAATTTTCTCTTGACCTCTTCATTCTCCTACGGCCTCAATCTATATGTTGCTTTGTTTGGGAAACTAGCTCTAGGTATAAGATCGATGTGATGACTTATACTTTTGATCTGTGGCAATGAACAAGGTAGTTCATCCACTACTATATCAGCAAATTCTTCCAGCAACTTCTGGATTTCCTCTGGTAAATCATCCACTCTTGTATTGGTTAAAACAATTCTAGGCTTCCTGACCACGATGAATTGTGTATCTTCCTTCTTCTTAACCTCTTTAAGAAGTTTCTTCCCACTCATGAGAAGTACAGTGTTGCTCACCTCTGGTTTCACTTCTTTATCCTTAATCTGCAGCAACATGTGAGTTCTCCCATTCTTCTCTAGGGTGTATGTGTTCTTTCTCCCATCATGAATCACATCCCTATCATATTGCCATGGTCTACCCAGCAATAGATGACAAACATCCATGGGAATGACATCACATAATATTTCATCCTTGTATCGTCCTATTTTAAATTAAACTAAACATTGTTTAGTGACATTTACTTGATGTCCTTTCTGTAGCCACAAAACTTTGTATGGGCTTGGATGTTCAATAGTCTCTAGCTCCCTCTTTTCTACCATCTCTATAGAAACGTGATTGTCTGTGCTACCACTATCCACAATGACTTTGTATACCTTTTCTTTGGTCTTGAAAGCAGTCTGAAAAAGTCTATTACTTTGGGTTGGGTTCTCTTCCTCCTTCTTTGGCATTAAGATAACTTTTATCATCATCAAGGATATTCCACCCTCAGCATCTTCTGCCTCAAAATTCCATCATTGTTCTTCGGCAATGTGAGTTTCACCTCCTTCTTTCTTTCTATCTGGACATTCATAGGATTTGTGTCCTTTTTTTCCATAGGTAAAGCATTTTATTTCTCCACCTCTGCCTCTTCCTCTTCCTCTAGTTCGAGGAAAAGTATTTCTATCAGCATACTGTCCTCTCTGTGAGCTTCCACCTCTCTCAGTTTTAGTTTGAGGTTTCTTCCACTCTTCTTTAGATTCTGATTCTTGTCCTAGGCAATTTTTTTGCCTCTGGCTTGACTTCTACCTCGACCTCTTTAACCTTGCTTTCGGCTCAGCTTCTCTTTAGCTTTCAGATCCATCTGATAAGCATCCTCCAAATTCTGAAGGCTCATCATGCTCATCTCATCCTGAATGTACTATCACAAGCCATTCATGTACCTAGAAATCTTTTCATCATCACTTTCTCGATGACCTGCTCTGATGTTTATCCTGTAGAACTCTTCGGTGTATTCTTTCACTGACATCAGATTTTGTCTCAAATTTTGCATTCTCCGAAACAAAGTAATTTGATAATACTTGGGTATGAATTTGGCTTTCATCTTCACAACCATTCTATCCCAGCTTTTGATTTTCTGCTTGCCTTTGCAGCGTATGTCAGCCTTTAGTTCATCCCACCATAATGTTGCATGTCCTTTAAGTCTTGTGACAACATATTTGACCTTCTTGTCTTCCTCAATATACTCATAATCAAAATATCTATCCAAATCTCTAATCTAGTCCAGAAGTTCTTCTACATCTAGGTTTCCTTCATATACTGGGATGTCCATTTTCACTATGGCACTTGTCCTCGCAACAGCCCTAAATAGGCATTCATCTGTTGCATCTTCGGCTGCAAATTCATCTCCCTCATTTCCAGCTGCATTTTCACTTTCATCCTCGCTAATATCCCCAGTGTTGATTGTGCGCCTCTATGTTGTCTCCATGGCATCAGGCCTAGCACGTAGTTCACGCATTTCCCTTTCCACTACTGGATCAGGAATTGGCCTCTCTCTCCTTCTCGATGGCATGGATGCAAATATTTTCTCTTTTCTCTACTACATAAACCAAAGAACTCCCAACCTAGCTTTGATACCACACTGACACATACCCCCAATCCTCAGGTCGAGGTCTGCATAGGATCTTTCAATTTCGACCCTTAGAGTCTGACTGGCTCTTTTATTTCCTCTCAGAAATTCCTTACACACCCAACTAAGTGTATTTCACAGGTCCTTTTGAGTTATGCTCATGTGATCTTTGCACTAGCATGAACTCCACGATCAACATCCAATTGACATTGGGACTTTCCCCTTTTCCTTTTGGGATACCATATTTTGTGAGTTTGTGAATCCTATTGTCGATCGCCTTACCTCTTCGACCTCCGAAACCTGAAATACCAAACACATGACTTTTCTTTCCAGTTATTTCGGCTTTTCGGGACTTGAGTGGACAACCAACACACATCCCTCTTTCCTTATGATTTCTCGGTTTCTGAAATTCCTCCCCTTATGAGCTTTCAAAATTTTCCCCGACGTTTGACCAACCCTATGACCTTTGTCACACGTGTCCTCCAACAAGTACTTGGGACCCTGCCTTTTTGGCTTCCTGCTTCTCAGGATTTTGGGAGTTACGATGACGTGCAACTCTACCTCTCGACTCCTGAAGTCCCGAAACCCGAATTGTCGTAATCCCAAAAATCCACTTTAAGTTCTATCACGCTTCGCGACTTCGGGATTTCCCTTTCACTATGTCCCATCCCTTGTCATCAGGATTCCCGATATGCTGAACCTCGAAATACTGAAATCGTGCTATCCCACTTCTAAGGATATCAACAGCTGTGGTTCTTCCCTTGATCCGACGGCTGGCGTGATTTCGCATACCGGGAGTTCGTGATGCTCTCGATTCCAATCACTGTCTCCTCAAGAACCCGGATCCCAAAATTCTAAAACACTTCTCTGTAACTTCTTCTCATTTCGCGATCTCAGAGCTTCTGATGTGGAGTCCTCTACTCCTTGTCAATGGAAATGTCTAAATGTCGATTCTCAAAATGCTAAAAAAATGTCCTGCCATGATTTCTGATTTCGGACTTTCCTCCCTCCTATGTCCCAATCACTTGTCCTCAGGACCTACGAAACCCTGAATTCTGAAGTTTTGAAATTTTGACCTCGTCGCTCTTCACCTTTATACACAAAAATTGTTTTTTTGTTTCAGGGATTTGATCAACCAAAGGTTTCGTCCACACTTCGGACTTATGACCCCTAAAATGCCGAAATGCTCTCGACGGTTCAATGATCGAAATCAACGGTCCACATTAAATCCTACCTTTCAAAAGTGGATCAGTCCAACGCTTAAATTCCCCATAACTTTCTTGGATCCTACAGTCCTCACTATTTTGAGATTTCTCCTCGAAGAATTCTGACTGTTCAGTTTCCTCCTCAAGAACCTCTGGTTCAAAATCGACTCTACGATCCTTCTCTAGGACGTGACTTCTGCACACAACTTGGGCTTCCTGCTTTCTCTTGAATGATTCAAAGGCCCTAACCCTTATGAGCTTTCTTCGCAACTCAGGTCTTCAAGGAGTCTTCTTCACGCACTCCTTGTGGTGATCCTCCAAATACTTTAGCATACTTGAACTCCCAACTCTGTGTACTTTCTCGGCAACAGCAGTCCTTCAATCTCTCAACCTTAGTTGATAAGTTCTAAGGTCTTGACCTACCTACACACACCTTGCATGGATTTTGTGCTTGTATTTCAATTCTACTAGAATGAGAACAATGGTATCCCTCCTGAGCTTTCAGAGATAAACATTGAACCCTGTCAACGCACACCTTGTGGACACTTCCACTGCACTCCTTGCAGGAACTTCTCTCACTCAGGAAAAGAAACAATTGAAACTCATTCTCTCTCTCTCTCAGTTTTCAAACATCCAACATGAAAACATACATTCACACACTGCATAATAACAAATGCATGACAAAGAGAATAAAACAACCATAAGCATAGCATTCAACATGTATACACAAAAATCATTATAACACCATGAGTCTGAATCAAAGCTTCATATATTAATTCAGAACTTTTGTACATGGGTTCTTCTCTACAACTCTCTGCTTCGTCTATATGCTAATGTCCTTAATGATCTAATTATGATCGATACAATGATACAAAGGTGAGGGTTTCTATATTCATTTTCCCTCCTGTTCCTAAAACTGTCTAATCTGGAATTTAAATCTACCTACTTTCACTAACTATGCATAAATGCCTCTACCTCCTACAGATGAGAGTGAATCACTCATGATCTGTTTACAATACGTAAGTACGCTTCCCTTTAACCATTATATTAATGCTTCAAAACATTTCCAAAACATGTAAAATGTGTGTTGCACTTTCCAGCTGTCTTCTGCCTTCATGCTCGCTTGGTTGGCTACTTGCGAAGCTCCTGCATCACGATGTCCACTCTAGAGGTTCTCTAGAGCTTCCCCTCATAGATAAAAGCTATGTTGTCTACTTTGGGAGTCACAGATACTAGTAAACCAGGAATGATTGTTTTCTATCCAACCGAACTTAAACCTCGTATTCCTCAACACATCGCCTTTTAGATAGTAGTGGAATACACCATGAAGTCTTTGATGTGGAAAATTTTCTGTATGGTGGTTGATGATGGTGCCTCAACTTGTGTAATGTTGTTGGCATGTTGGAAGTCCATTGGCCAACCTGAGTTGTCTCCGTTTCCTATGCTGCTTACAGCTTTTGACGGTCGATCGTTTAGACCACACAGAATAATTCCTTCTTTCCTTGTGCATTTAGGGGGTAAAAATGTGTGTTTCAAAGTTGAATTTGTTGATGCACCTCTCGACCACAATATTTTTTTAGGACAGAGTTGGAATTATGTGATGCATGCGGTGGTAGCCACTATTTTTTAGGTCTTATGCTTTCTACACGATGGTTGAATTGTAACCATTGACCAGTTGTCCTTCCCTCATCTTGGCCCTTCATCGGGGGCTTCCATGATCCCTATGATTGATGACCCACAACCTAGAACTATTAAATTAGGTGTCATATTGTTTTTGTCATTGATGGGAACCTTCAATTATATGTTGCCTTCCAACGATGTAAATTTTATATCGGTTGTTCTTGACTAGCCGAGGGCTACAATATTTCAAGTGACATATTTTAAAAAGAGCTACTTTCATGACCCATGGAATTTACCTTCCCCATCATCTTATATGGGAGGGATAGGGAACCTTGACATGGCCATGCCCTTATTTGGGGCTAAGGTTGCATACAACATTGTCCAACAAGCCTTGACCAACCCTGATCCAGATCCCTCCCTGGAGTTAGATCCAGTTCTTGAGCCTATTTCGGCTCAGGATTATCTTGCCGCTCAAGATCCTTTATACTTGGTTTTTCCCTCTTACGAGGCGATTCTAGAGGAAATGAATATTCCCGATATACCTTGGGATGATCTACATCATAGATATTATTTTCTTTCCAATCTTAGGAGAATAGAGGCGGGAGAGTTTGTTTTAACCACGAATGGAAATATCCCTTGTCCTATCAATCCTATTGCTATGCATGAAGTTTACATCGAGGGTAACATGGAAAGAATTATTGTAACGATTCCTATCGATATCTCTAGAACCCCTGCTGTCGTGGAGAATCTTTTCATCTGAGCGGATTGCTCCCCCAAAGAGATTCAAATTTACACCAAGTTATTGAAGGAGTTTCAGGAAATGTTTTCCTGGTCTTAAGAGGAGATGATAGGAATTGACCCATGAATTGTCTACCCTGTACAATTGACAAAATGGGTATCAAACCCGGTTCCTTTCAACAATAAATAGGGCACAATTTTTGTTTGTATGTATCTCCACAATTTGAACAAATCTTGTCTGAAAGACAATTTTCCAACCCCGTTTATCGATCATAATGTCGATGAGTGTGCAGGTTGTGAAGTCTTTTATTTCATGGCTGGTTTTTAGGGATACAATAAGATTCAAATCAAACCCAAGGACCGGCATAAAACAAATTTTATTTTTCCTTGGGGTACCTTCACGTATCGAAAGATTCCTTTTGGCCTAAAGAATGCTAGAGCTACCTTTCAACGGGCCATGTTGTTCGCTTTTCATGACCTCAAACACATAGTCGAGGTGTACCTTTATGATCTAGCATCACATTCTCGCAAGATATCTGACCATTGCTCCCATCTATGACTAATATTTGGTTGATGTCGCTAGTATTGGATTCGCTTGAATCCTAATAAGTGCAGTTGTTGCATGAAGTCAAGTCGTTTATTAGGTTTCATCATGTCGATAATAGGGATCATGGTTGATCCTCTCAAGGTTGAGGTGATAGTTCAATTCCCTCCCCCGTGCACAATACCGCAGCTTCAGAGCTTACAGGGGAAAGAAAAATTTCTTCATTGTGGTTGGCCCTTGACCAAGTTTGAGGAATACTTGGTCATATTTGACCATTTTCAGTACTCTGACACCTATTCGGAGAAGGAGCACATGGCGAAGAGGAGATCATGGGATCTCTGCCCCTTTTGGGGGGGATTTTTGGGCTTTTTGGGAATATTGTAATGGGAAAGGGATATCGACCCTTATTTAGGCCTTTTGTATGTACAAATAGAAGGGTAGGAGATGCATATGAAAAGGGGGGTGTGTGATGTAAAGTCAATGGCTTAGCGCATAAAGTAGATCTATGTGATCAGATGTCTATGTCACTGTAAGAGCTCTGTGCCTACTGTAATTATTGTAAGTGTTGAGTGCACGGGTCAGGGGAGGACTTAGTGCTTTGGATCTACCCTGGGAAAGAGGATCTAGCGAGCTACGCAGATCTCTTGTCCTGGGCAAGGTAGGATCTTGAAGGCTTTGTGTTGTAACTTGGTTTACTGAAGATAATAACAAAAGAAGACTTTGTGGACGTAGCCCCATGGTGGGGGTGAACAATGGTAACTCTGTGTATTGTGTTGATGTGTTTGTCTCTCTCTTTCTAAGTGCTCTGATATGTTTAGATAGATCTATTGATGCTTTGTGCTTATGAGATATGAATGCATGCCAGATATGATACATAAGATGCTAAGTGCTTAATATATTAAGTATAACATGTTTATCATTGATAAGTGTTAGATCTAAGTAATTACTATGGTGCTTTGTGCCTTCTGTGATGTGTATTAATGAATGTATGTTAAGGAATAAATGATGCTAAGTGCGTTGTAAGCAATATAATCATAGATATGTGTCCCAGCTAAGGTTGTAGACACCTGAGTCTTGCAAACACCCCTGCCTCTACCTTGGGTGAGACTTCATCTGCTTCGCAAGTGTTGCCGAAAGGGATGGTAGTTAGAGCTTTGTTGGTGTGCTCTTGAGAATTGAACCCTGGGTCTGCCCCTGTGCCAAAAAATGGTTCTGTTACCAGCCCCTGAAACTGTGATTGTTGGGAACTGAAGAAGAAGAAGCTTTGTGAAAAATAAGCTCTGTGCGTAGATCTGTTGCCCTAGTGTGCAGTGTTTTGTTTGACTTGTGAAGCTTTGTGCCAAGAAAGAGAGGTCAGATCTTAAGAAAGAGAGGTAAGATATGAAGAAAAGAGGTAAGATATGAAGGGAAAATGTCATATCTACAGGAAAAGAAGTCATATCTATGAAGAAAAAGGTCATATCTACAGAAAAGAGGTAAGATCTGTAAGCTTTGTGCCCTGATAACGGTAAGAATAGTTAAAATGTTTTAGATTTGGAAGATTTTTGCTATGTATAAGTAAGATAAGTGAAATTTTGTGTTTCTAAAGCATGGATCTAGGTATGTTTGATAGATTTTGTCCTATAGATGAAATAAAATTTGATATGAATAGATCTGATAAATATAGTGATAGATATGTTATACCTATGCATCGAAATAATGTATGGACTAACAAGTGGATGCAGGATCCTAGAAAAAGTTTTTTGCAGGCTAGCCACCATGATCCCGGTGCATAGTCCAGAAGAAGTTGGGGAACATCTAAACGGATGAGAGGATTAACCCTATGTTATAGTTGCAGACGACCGGGACATCTTGCTAGAGAATGCCTTGGGAGAAGACTTAGTTTCCTTTGTTTTAAGGCTATGGACCATGAAGTATTAAATTTCCCTAGAATGATTGCTAGGCTTGAGAAGATGAATATAGAACAAGCCAACCCTGAGGGAGATCAAGAGACCAAGATTATAGAAGAAACCCAGAAAGAATCAGAAAAGATATTGCTACAAATGAAATATAACTTGAATGACCACCGACATGTTAGGCTATCAGAGATATTCAAAGAAAAGGAGAAAATCAAAGCAAGAATAGGGGACTTTGACATTGTGTGTACTCTTGATGAAGAAGATCAAGTGAACATTACACTAGAAAGAACTTGGGAGGCTATAGGAAATCCTGTCGTGATTCCTTCCTTAGGAGGAATAAGTTTCTTTAGAGGAAAGCTAGTAACCCTATGTGGAAGGTTTTCCTGAATACCTATGACTATCAATGGAACTTCGTCAGAGGAAGACTTTGAGATCATTAAATTTGTTGAAGACACCGCCCCATTTACCATGCTCATAGGAAAACCCTGGATTGATAGAGAAAAGGTCAGACGAAGAGAAGAAGAAAAATCTTTGGAACAGAAGAAGCAAGAGTTAAAAGAATTTATGACTAGAAGGATCGTGCACTTGATTGAAGAACGGAAGAGCAGATTGCAGATATTTAATATTAGTACCTCTAGTGTCGAAGATAAGAGAACACTTGAGGATCCTTAGAAGATAGAGCTACCTATTTTTGATACAGAAGAAGTATTATCAAGGAACCCTAGGAAAGATTTTCCACAGCACGAAGTAACTAAGACTACAGAAGATAAACTTCATAATGGTAAATCAATTACTGAGACGAGGCTCACTGGGAAGAAGGATAGGAAGTTAAGGAAGAAAAGGGTTAATACTGTAAGGTTACAAGAGGTTCTAGAGGACACTTCATAGCAAGAAGAATTTCATAATTGGAGCTTTGCCGAGATATCAGGGCAATGACATATATTACTTTGCCATGACGAAGCAATATAGTCGTTCGAACCGATATACCCGTTCGACTGCCGCTCTAAATGGATCGAAAAGAAGTTATGGGTTACCACTATACCATTGGATAGCACCAAAACAGATATAATAGAGTTAATAAAATATTCATATCCATTGCAAGCAGTCAATTGCAAATTTACTTGCTTATTCCATCGCACCATGCCTGGAAAACACTTTTGCCAATTGAGAACTTGAGCTTACAGAATACCCACGTTATGAAATAGTGATTACTCCAGTTTTATTCTTTATCTAATTATGGTACCAACAGTCCATTGACAACCCAAGACAGTGATCTCGAGCTTACATGTACGATGAGCTTAGCACAGCAGAAGAATCAGTGAGAGAAGTACTTGCTAGCTTAAGGACAGAAAGAGTCATGTCGGAAAGAGGGATGTCCACTGGAGTCTAAGCCTTGTCGTTGAGAGGTGTGGCAGCCTCCCCATCGACTACTTGACATAGAATATCTCGAGTCGGTGCAAAGTTGAGAACTAAGAATAGGGAGGACGTAGCCAACACGAAGTTAGTGCCAACCATCCTACTAGCTTACATTCCCCCTCTAAGTGGTGAGATTAACAGGGACAGTGTCCCTAGAGACTTTGAATACACCCTAGTCCTTTCATATCTACCGAAAGGAGTTTTCACCTACCAGGAAGATCAAGACAAGGTTACAACGTTGAAGTTTTGCGACTTCAACCTAGGAGACCATAAAGCCTACAGCACACTCACGCCATCTAAGTACTTAACAAGGACTAAGGGATGGAACTAAAATATCATCCCTCAGAAATGGATGATGAACCTTGCGCGATCCACTCTGCTCAATGTTATGAAAATACCGCACTTCAACAAACATCAAGAGGTGACTACTTGTGTGAAATTGTTTCTAGCAAATTACCATGGAGGATACCTTTGGTTAAACCGTCACATAACTGTCGATCCGGCGTTGATCAATAGGATTATCGATATTAGCATGTAGGCCCATGATCCCCATGAGTACTACCCTGGAAAGACCGTGGACCATGCTCTTTCACAAAAGATTAATGAGGCTTATGGAAATGTTGAAAAAGGCACGCGAGGTTACAAGGTAGCCTCTATCGAGAGTGGCACAGTGTGCCTCACATGTCAAATGATAGCATGGAATCTAGTACGTAAGAATAGACCTACACAAGTATCTGGATTTGTAGTTGACCTCACAGGGAAGTGTGCAGAGGGACTACAAATGAATTGGGAAAAATATTTGGTCAATCAGCTAGAAATTGACTGTAGAGAAGCCCAGTACTAGGGGCATTAATTCCACTTTGGCTGGCTACTAATATTGATCGCCTTTGTTGAATGGGAGCTACTAGAAGGTGCAACCTTCTCGAACCTCGACCCATTCGAAACATTAGCTGTGAATTTCAGTACCTTATGGTACTCAATGAACATGAGCAAGAACTGGAAATTAAATGTCATTTTTCATAGATACTATAACCAACTAAAAGAAGCCATAGGGGGTGAACCTCGCATAACCCCGAACAATTTACAAAGGTTTTGGCCTTTGATAAAGTTCAGTGTGGATCACCACTTTATATACCTAACTCCACACACAGATGAACACCAAGAAAATCTTCAGTTCTATTATAAGCTAATCAAAGAAGACCTAGAAAAAATCACCAAGGAATGGTCGGTGGACCTCCTTGTTCCAAAAGAAATTTCAGATATTGACAAACCAAAAGTTGCGCAGGACACACTTGGGCCTAGTAAGATGAAGAAGACAAAGGAAACAAAGAATCCCTTAAGAGGTTCAGGATGTAGATAGCTACTCTGTAAAGACATCTTCCATCACACCCGATCAAGAAGCTAACAACGACGACCTAGAGGAAGTAGAACAACAACCAGAAGAAGAAGTTGAAGTTCCAAAGAAGATAAAAGGGTCACCTTCAAAGTATTCCTCTAAGAAGAAATCAAAAGAGACTGTGACCAAGATGAAGACCACGCTCAACCCCGATGACTTCAACTTTATCCTCACAACTTTGAATGAAGCCATAGAATAAATTACAGAAAACCAGGAGGCCAAGCAATAGACGATGTACAACAGAATTGAAGTCGAGCTCCAAGGAGTGCAGCGAGCACTTCAGTTTAACAGCTCAGTCTCCACTGCGCCCATGCCAGAAGGAACAATAAAATAAGGATATGAATTAGTTCAGCTCCGTAGGATTTCCAACATAGTCGAAGTACGCCTTCGAAGAGAGGAAGAAGTAACGCCACCCAAGCTCTAAATAAATAACATGAGGAAATAATAGAGCAGCGCCAAGCTGCGTAGTAAGAGAAGGAGGCCATCCATGAGAAATTTGATAGAGACAGAGAAAAAATCCAAAAGGAGAAGGAGAAAATTCTCGCGAAGTAGATTGGAATCGAAGAAGCTGTCAACGGAGCATTTCACTCTATGACCATCTTAGAAAAAAAGGCCGAAGAACCCTTAGACTGTCAAGTGATGAAGCTTGTTGAAGTTATTCAACAACTGCAGCAAAGAGTCGTGGACTTAGAGCTTCAGATCATCCCAAGTACCCCGCAAAAAGAGCATGACCAGCGAGAAATAATTATCCAAGGTACAGTATAAAGGATTAAAGAACTCACTGAAGAATGCAAACAACTAAGTACCAGAAGTGTGCAGATCCATGAGAACCTGACCGAGTACCTGGAATTACATAAACTAGAGTCGCAGCTCCAGGAGGCAAAGCAGCATGCAGATAGACTTCAAATGCAGTTGAAGGCCCTATCAACTATAGATAAAATGAATCGATCCCATGAGCAACGTCTTGCATAGCAGCAGATCCACATGATCCAAAGAAAGGTCATGGAAGTGATGCAGTAACTTCAACCTTTGCAGGATAAGGCATGTCAACTATTTTTAGAGATTGAGAACCAAGGGACAGAGGTACAACAGGTCGTGATTACAACAAAGAAGCACCTAGAAGGACCAGTCAATAACGCACTCATCCAGGAGTTCACCAAGAAGGAGGAAATCACAAAGGAGCAAGTCGAAGCAGCTTGAGACAAGCTCGAGGTGTTCGAAGTGGAACTGGTCAAACCTAAGTGACTCAGGACGAGTCACAGGTGAGTGTTGGGGGCATGTTGGCCCTTGACCAAGTTTGAGGAATACTTGGTCATATTTGACCGTTTTTGATACTCTGACACCCAATCGGAGAAGGAGCACATGGAGAAAAGGAGATCACAGGATCTCTGCCCCTTTGTTTTGGGATTTTGGGGCTTTTTGGGAATATTGTAATGGGAAAGGGATATCGACCCTTATTTAGGCCTTTTGTATGTATAAATAGAAGGGTAGGAGATGGGTATGAAAAGAGGGGGGGGTGATGTAAAGTGAATGTCTTAGTGCATAAAGTAGATCTATGTGATCATATGTCTGTGTGACTGTAAGAGCTCTGTGCCTACTGTAAGTATTGTAAGTGCTAAGTGCATGGGTCAGGGGAGGACTTGGTGCTTGGATCTACCTGGGGAAAGAGGATCTAGCGAGCTGCGAAGATCTCTTGTCCTAGGAAGGGTAGGATATTGAAGGCTTTGTGATGTAACATGGTTTACCGAAGATAATAACAGAATAATACTTTATGGACGTAGCCCCAGGGTGGGGGTGAACCACGATAACTCTGTGTATTGTGTTGATGTGTTTGTCTCTCTCTTTCTAAGTGCGTTGATATGTTTAGATAGATCTATTGATGCTTTGTGATTATGAGATATGAATGCATGCTAGATATGATACATAATATGATAAGTGCTTAATCTATTAAGTATAACATGTTTATCATTGCTAAGTGCTAGATCTGAGTAATTACCGCGGTGCTATGTGCCTTCTGCGAAGTGTATTAATGAATGTATGTTAAGGAATAACTAATGCTAAGTGTGATGTAAGAAAGATAATCAAAGATATGTGTCCCAGCTAACGTTGCAGACACCTGAGTCTTGCAACCACCCCTGCCTCTACCTCGGGTGAGACTTCATCTGCTTTGCAGGTGTTTCTGAAAGGGCTGGTAGTTAGGGATTTGTTGGTGTGCTCTTGAGCGTTGAACTTCGGGTCTGCCCCTGTGCCAACAGGTGTTTTGTCACTAATTATGCTGGTATCACTAAATGGTTCATGCATCTTTTGAAAAAAAGTGTCCCATTCTGTTGGGATTAAGATGCTCAGTGCTCTTTCGAAGTGTTGGAACATGCCCTAATGTATGCCCCTTTGCTCCGGCCTCATGATTTAAATTGATATTTCTTGTTGTATTTGGTTTCTACAGAGTCGACCATCATCATGGTATTGGTCTAGGAGGATGACATGCTCGACGATCACATTATATATTATCTTATTTGAGGTCTGGTTGGACTGTAACTCAACTACTCTCATGTTGAGAAACTTTCTCTGGAAACTATTCACATTGTCCAATGGTTTTGTCACTATATATTGCTTTGCAAGACCACCGTCATTGTCATCATCAACCCTTTCCAATATTTGTTAACACAATGGGTCATTGGTGGAAATATTAGTAGATGGATAGTTATCCTATAGGAGTTTGACTTAGATTTTGTCTCTACGAAATATAAAAATTCAATAGTCTTTTCCGAACTAATTTTGGAACTTCTGGTTGAGTCTGGTGATATTACGCTCGAAGAGTCACCTATTAAAAGAGATATTTTTCTAGTTGTGTCTTCGACCCTGGTATGGATATTTACTTGTGTATATTCATACTTTGAAGTGCTCCACTTCTTCTTCTCTCAATTAGCGTCGATGAATTCACAACAAACGTGAAACTATCTCATTCTCTATGGCACTTTGTATCGTCGGGGCATAGATTGCATTTTTAGACAGTGTCTCACTCACAAAGAAGCAGAGTTCATTTTGAAAGACTATCACATCGAAGCATGTAGCGGTCATTTTTCTGGGTTGGAAACATCCCAAAATATTCTACGTGCAGGATACTTTTGGCCCTCGTTAATCAAGGATTGTGTTGAGCCAGTCAAGAAGTGCCACCCATGCTAGATCTTCTGTCAGAAGATGCAGGCACACCCTACTCCTATGTTTCCATTGAGGGATTGACTTTAATACATGTCTCCTAGCTTCAATTAGGGGGTAGTGTTACATCATTGTAGTAGTAGAATACTTCACGAAGTGGGTCAAATCTATGCCGACGTTTAGCAATGATGAAACCACTGCCCTTTTCATTTTCAGTTAGATAATAGCGAGATTCGATATCCTGAAAGAGATTGTCACTGACCATGGAAGTCACTTATAGAATAAAATGATGACTGAATTAACATCAAATCTTGGGTTCAAACAAGAACATTTGTCACCCTATTACCCGCAAGTGAATGGTCAGGTTGAAGTTTTGAATAAGTCTCTCAAGACTATTCTTTAGCGGATGATCAATTCAGCCAAGTCAAATTTGTTGGGTATGTGTTATATTCTTTGCATGTGTGTGTGTGAGTGCGTCAGATATGAAAACTGCGTCTAACGATCCCTTGTAGTAGTTTTTTCTATTTTTAGCGGATTTTGCTATTTTTAGCGGTTTATTAAAAATAATCTCGGTTTTAGGGATTAGGGTTTTGGTATCTATGGAATACCTAAAAAACAATGCATATATTGTATAGTGAATGGTGAAATTCGATATAATGAATATAAGAAAGGCTTTCCCAATTGAGGGTTTCCGTTATAAAATCTTTGTGTACTCTGTGTATGAGTCATTGATTAAATTATGTTTTGCTTGAGAATCTATATGCATTGCTTTACTTCATAGGTTTAAAACTTACAAAATTGCCATTTGATGTTATATTCAATGTTGTGGGCCTATCGACTGTCTGTGATGACTACCACTGATTTTTCACCTTTTCAACTTGTATACGGGCTAGAAGAGGTCTTACCTATTGAGTGCCAGATCCCTTCTTTACAGTTGGTAGTGGAGCTACTTCCTGACACTTCACCACTTGAATAACACCTTATATATCTTGAGCAGCTCGATGAGCAGCATCGTGATGCATCCTTGGCTAACAAGGCTCATAAGAAATGATTCAAGTGTCAATATGATTGGACTTTTCACCCTTGGATTTTCTCCAAAGGTGATCTTGTCCTAGTCTATGATCAAGGCCAAGATATCCTGGTGGCAGCCAAATTCAAGCCCATGTGGTTCAAAACTTTCATTGTGAAAGAGGTCTTAGAGAAGGGAGTTGACCATCTGGTTGATTTTGAAGGAAATGCTTTAACGAAGCCTAGAAATGGGCTCTACCTTAAGAAGTATTACTCTTAGGTCGGTCATCTGGGTGGCTTCTTGTATATATGTATAGTCTCTTATACATTTTTTTTCTTTTTTGTCTTATGGATGTGTAGTTATTTATGTCTTCTTTTTCACTGTGGCAGATGTCATGTGAATCAGAGGTATACTTTGGGTTCACAGACGGTGCTAGCCGATATCATCAAAGTCTTGCTTCTGTAGCTTGGGTGATTTTGGCCAGTTATTATCTTCCAGAGGTATTTGTCTAAGCGACGCAACCAACAATGTTTCTGAGTACAATGCAATGATAAAATTTCTACGTGATGCATTGTCACATGGAATTTATCACCTCCAGTTTTACTTAGATGCTCAATTGGTTATGTCCCAATTAAATGAGGTTTATCATGTTTATGATCCCACTCTTCATTAATGATTCATTAGGGTACGTATCTTAGAACGATCTTTTGATTACATTATGTATATTCATGTTAGTAGGAGATTTAATGATTTAACATATACTCTATCTAATCAAGATTTAGATTGGCATGTTTCTCACATGTAAAAAGAAAAGCACATACATACACATGAAAATACATTTGTAAAACATGTTATCCATAGAACAAGATATGTGTGTGTGTGTGTCCAAAATAGTGTAGTTAGTACAAAAGTAGGCATGAAAGCCTCAAAAGTCATCGGTATACATTGTTGGGCTTACGCCCTCAAAGTATTTAGTACAAAAATTTCCCTCGGCACATAAGTGGTACGACGCTATCTAAGGTATAGGCCTATTGGCCTTGCTATAGTGAACAATGACGTTTGCAAGATGCTAGAATAACTATACCCAGGCCTGAGGCACCCCTACTACATGTGGCTTCATCGTCGGGGGATATCCTCGATCTCAGCCATAGGAACTGCACAAGTGAGAGTAGTGAGGTTCCTCTCCCCTCGTCATAGGACTCTATCAACCTCTTTTGTTGGGGGTCCTCCCACAACTTTTGGTCCTCCTCCTACTTCTAGTCCTGCCTCTGGTCAAGGACGATGCCAAGTCCTAGAAAATTTTGTCAGTCAAACAGGTCCCACATCTGTACATAACATATTCACAAGTTTTTACTCTGACACACACATAAAAAGGATATATATGAAAAGTAAAAAAATAATAATAAATTCAAAAATACATGTTATCTATCTCTCCATGCTCTTCTCTAGGAGGCATGGGCATTGTTGTGGTGGGAAATCCCCCTACGGACTAGAAAATAGGGTTATATTATGCATGCAGATATGACCAAAAGAAAACTACTTTCTACCTTCATCCCCAGACCTAATTCCCATTTATTTTCAGTGAATACATGGTTAGACCAACATACCTTGTTTTGGATGGTTGATGTCAATCCTTCTTCACGCTTGATCGCTTGTTGGCAGCTCTCCTCCCAAGGCTGACCTACATACAAAACAAGCAACAAACTACACATGCATTTTACCTATAGACTAATGGGTTAGAGATTCAAACATATATTTACTGAACTATGAAGAACTCATATAGTGGGACGGGAAAAGCATTTTTTTATTATTAAGTTTAATGAATCAACTTACAATGTCGAGAACGGCCACTACTCCGCGAATCCTGATCCTGGGCTCTTCTTCAAATGTCCTCCAACTTCTTTGCTTTGTATCTCTTCTTGCACAAGGATGGATAAAGGGTTGGGACAATGGGAATATGCAATTGGGAAGAGTTTCTTTACTCTTATTTCTCCTCCTCTAAATGGGACCCCTAACCCTTCCTTTATAGGCTAGAAGAAGCTAGGTATTTGGACGAACCCTCGGCCATGCATGGTTGGGAGTTTCAGTTAACTCACCCGAAGATGTGTGTTTCGTTGGCAACTTTCCTTTTTTCATGCTTTTGTAGGTTCATGCAAGTTGTTTTAGGTCATCTAGCATGTACACGCGTGTAGTAATGGAGTAGGGTGTGTGGGCCCTTATAAAAGAGGTTTTTTAAAGTGTTGTTCAACAGTGCTTTGGCAAAGAAAGGATCTGAGATGGCCTGATGCCAGGTAAGCATGTATGGTGAAAATTAGGGTTATAAAAGATGCCCCCTAATGTATGAGGTCAAAAGAGCATCTGATGGCCGAAATACATTACTAATATTTATTGATGTGCCGAACCAGTGAGCCCTTGGACCAAGAACCAGGAGGTGTTGTCTGCAAAATAACAAATGTCTCACTGAGGGGGGAATACCCATGCTCGGGATAAGATAGAATCATGGCTACCAATCAAATACATTGTAGATCGATGTCAAATAACTATATAAAGTGTAGCCGCGAACAATACACAACGGAGCTACATCTCGAAATCAAAAAGATATATAGAGAGAGAGAGTATCCATCTTCTAGAAGTTGATACGGCCTGATGGATGGAGATGAGATCTTTAGAGCTCAAGAAACAACTTCAAAATCTTCAAACTCAAGGTAGGAGTGTAATATGAGTGTACAACTTCACTACCCAGAGGTCTTTGATGGCTCGTCGATCATGGACTAGATAATCTTAATGATCAGACTGAAGGCTTCATTGATTTCAAACAAGGACTTGATTGGACATTCAGGATGGTTGGGTATGAGGGCAAGAGAAAAATTG
>ML812846.1:85913-106191 GCA_009831015.1 Picea engelmannii
GTTCAATGATTGGTTCTTCATCATTTGATTACAAATAAAATCACACTCTCACACACATATAATATATCTAACATACAAAAACAAAATTTAAACACACCACACATACATATATAAGTAGAAAAGCAGGACAATGACTGTTTATGGTGGTTCTTCCTTCATATCTATCCACACCGAGATACCAAACGCTGAAATATTTTCGATGGCCATTTGCTGTGAATGCAGCAGCTCCTTAGTGAGGTAATCGTACTTCATGTTGGCAGCTCTACGAAGCAGACTCTACGCAACAGCAACACAGCCGGACCTCCTCCACGCAGCAGCAGCCAGACCTCCTCCACCCAGCAATGCCAGCAAGATTCTAACCTTGCTCTGCTACCAACTTAGAAATCAAGAGAGCAGCCATTGCACAACATTAACACACAATAATAGAATGTATTACTTAATAGACAAATGGAGGTTACATATATAGCATGCAGATCACTGACTTCTGGCAACCTAGATCCTAAGAAAGTGGATCTGATTAGCTAAAAATAGTAAACCTAAAAACTCACAATTACAACAATCAGTTGAAACTCACAGTTACAACAGTCATAGTTAACCTAGAAACTCACAGTTACTACAGTTGTAAGCATTATCTCTAACAATTACTTCAAATGTAAATTCCAGCCCAAAGAATGAAATCTGCATAATGATGATAAAACTCAGGAACTCAATCACTGAACCAGTATCCAGCAGTGATACCGACTTCCACGCAAACTTTACTACAAAGCAGTTGTGACGTCGCGATACCTCCCAGCAGAGCAGCCGTGAGGCTCTTTGGACGGATCGACTCCTCAACGCAGGGATGACTACTATGGCGGCTCCTCCACACTGTTTATTTCCAGACTACAGAGTACCGGCTCCTTCCCTTCGGCGATCAAACTTCCAGGCTACAGAGTACCCCAATTCCGTTCTGTATTACTGTCCGAGATTAAAAAAAACATCTTTTCAAGGTGGTTCAATCCGCGGTCCGTGAGAATCAATGGTATCTGTGCTAATTAGCGATATCTATGTTCCGAATTTGTATGGATTTTCGCAGGAGAAGAATAAGAGGCAGCAATGTGCACTCGTCCACCCACACCAATCGGAGACACTCACACAAGTCAACGGCTCCACGCGGCACTCACACCAGTCGACTGCTCCTCACAGCGGTGGTGTGGCTCACAACGGAGCTCTCTTCACTCGTAGTTTGGCAGTCTCGAGCAGACTCAAAAAAACATTCATTAGATGGTCCATACAATTCGATGGCAGTCGATGGCGCATACAAATAATTATGGCAGCGACAATTTACAGAGTATGCACCAGCTCGCAGACAACGAACAGCTCCAGCTAGCACACAGCGTATACTTAAAAAAACATTTTAATTGCCTGGACAACGAACATTCCACTCAAATAGCAGACAATCAAACCACAGAAGATGTGAGTCAACGATCACTCCAACATACAACAATGTATGCGTCCAAATTAAAAACAGAGATCAATCACAATCAATGTCAAAATCGAGGTCACAAGGATACATCACAAGTGACAATAAACTCACACACTCCATATTAATTTGATAAATTACATATAAATATATAAGTTAGGATAACCCCTAACAATCTTCTGAATATAAATCATCTATCTTACGTATAGTTTAAGTATTTCTTAACTATAGTATTTCATCATTATTATCCAACAAAACAATGTTCAACATATTAAATTTAATTATCACCTGAAACAAATACTAGAGGACCAGGTACAAATAGCCAACAAACCCAAGCCAGAAAGCTACTATACTACCAAAGCTAACAAAGCCACGCATCTTCACTATAATAAGCCAAGCCGTCCAAGTCATCCAAGCCAAAAAGCTAAAGTAACAACTAATAACATTTTTTCTACCATATTCCACCTATTGAATAGGATGGAGCATTATCATACAAAATATTAAAATTTGCATTCAATATGAGATACATGCTTATAAGTAACTAATATATCTTTCTTGTCTTTGCCCATTTTATTTTCACGTTTCATTACCTACTTAGAATATATCCTGTCATATTTTTTGTCTTTTTTTCCAGAAGCTTCCCATGTGGAATTACAATGTGCCTTTTTTTTTTAACTTTTATTTCCAAAAGCTTCCCATGTGGAATTGCAATGTGCCTTTTCCCTTCACTAGTGACTATTCCATGTTACATATTTTTTTAATTTTTTTTCTAAAAGCTTCCCATGTGGAATTGCAATGTGCCTTTTCCCTCCACTAGTGACTATTCCATGTTACAAGCTTCCCATGTGGTGACTATTCCATGTTACAAGCTTCCCATGTGGAATTGCAATGTGCCTTTTCCCTTCCGCTAGTGACATTCATAGTCACATGTTTGAAAGCAATAACTTGGTTCAAAGGATTGTGATGATGAACTTATAGAGAATAATATTTTCACTCAAAAAGTAGTAGTATCATGGGTGAAATGCCCACTTTTGGTTTAGTATTATGGGTGACATGTCTATTTTTGGTTTTACTCTCCTTATAGTTTATTTTTCAATTTTTTTCTCTCTACGATGAGATATATCCCACATTCTTTCTTATCATAGACTTTATTTTATGACTGATACAACTTCTTTGGGTAGTAGTATCATGGGTGACATGCCCACTTCTGGTTTTACTCTCTTTATAGTTTATTTTTCAATTTTTTTCTCTCTATGATGAGAGATATCCCACATTCTTTCTTATCATAGACTTTATTTTATGACTGATACTACTTCTTTGGGTAGTAGTATCATGGGTGGCATGCCCACTTCTGGTTTTACTCTCCTTATAGTTTATCTTTCAATTTTTTTCTCTCTATGATGAATTTTATGACTAATACTATTCCTCTAGTTGTAGTGTGACTTTCTGGTTCACTTGTGTTTCTCTTCTTGCTTTTGGTATAGTTATAATGTTTCAAAAAATCATCTTTAAATGTTTATTTGATAGAGTTTGGTTGCTTCCCAATTTTTTAGGATTAAGATATTAGATTAAGACATTTGTATTACAAATCATAAATTTAACATTTTAACAGAAGATTTAGAATTATAAAGTCAAATTTATTAATATCATATGTTATATTTWAAAAATCTTAACATTTTAATAGAAGATTTAGAATTACAAGATCAAATTTATTAATATCATATGTCATACTTAAAAAACATTTTAATAGAAGATTTAAAATTACAAAGTCAAATTTATTAATATTATATGTAATAYTTAAAAAAACATTTTAATAGAAGATTTAAAATTACAAAGTMAAATTTATTAATATTATATGTAATACTTAAAAACAACATTTTAATTTTAATAGAAGATTTAAAATTACAAAGTCAAATTTATTAATATTATATGTAATACTTAAAAACAAGATGAAAAACATAAAAAAATCGATCGTAACATAATTTAAGATGGTCATTGGTTAAAAAGATATAAGTATACTAAGAATATGAAGAAAAAGATAAGTAAAGTGGAGAAAAATTAAAAGAATGTTGTCATGAATACATAACATTTTCACAAGACAAACAAAGTTAATAGTAAGCATAATATTGATGAAAAGGATTAGTGAAAAATATGTTTTTTTGTGGAGGGGATAAATTCGATGAGTAAAATGGGAGACTAGTAAAATGGGAAGTGGGTAGTAGGTTAAAAGTGTATAGGCACACTTGTAACCGATATAATAATTGGAAATTGCAAAGTCACTAATTTTGATTATGAAATTATGACGACAACTAACATAAGTACAAGGGCAAGGGCAAGCTATCATTTTGTGGTGTAATCTCTTGACATGGAAAAAAGGAAATGTTTTTTTGTAAGATATTGTAGCAAGGGTGACATGGAAAAAAAAAATTGTTTTTTGGTAAGATATTGTAGCAAGGGTTATTAGAACATGCATAATTTTTTTTCTTACAAAGAATTGTATGCAACAATGATCTAAGTAGTATCCAAAGTAACATTGTTAAGTTTATTTAGATGTATTTTTAGATTATATTAAAATAAAAAGAAAAATAGGTTTCCAATTTATAAACATTTGTTGATTCAATGATGGATGTTAATGATGGCATTTTTAAATTGTATTATAAATATTTAATATAGATTTTGTTTTGGTAAAAAATGAAACTTAGGGGAAACTTTATTAATTGTAATTGTGGATGTTACTTTGGCTTAATAATATCTACAAAGGTAGTCAGTCTAAGGACTTACACAGTGACCTCCTACTTTTAATTCAAAACATTCCACTTAATTTAACTATTTGGAAAATAATATTCTATAAAGATTTTTTTTTAATTTAAATAAAAAAATATAACATTATACCATTTCACTACCTTAACTAAATCTAATTAAATTATTTAAAATTTTAAATTAATAAAAATTATTTATTTTCTTATTAAAATTTTAAATTAATAAAACATATTTATTTTCTAAATTGATATAAAAATATTATAAATATTTTATCTAAATTAATAAAATTAATTATGCTTTATAATTCTTAAGATGTGCTAGCTTAAAACGACTTCCTAAATTAATTGAAGGGATATATTAGAAAGATTTAAGATTTTTTTTTGGTTTGTAACTTCATGGTCTTATAAACTTCTTAAATTAACCAGGAAGATATATTGTAGATTTTTTTTTTAAGAAATGTTTTCGACTTCCTAAATTAATTGAAGGGATATATTAGAAAGATTTAAGATTTTTTTTTGGTTTGTAACTTCATGGTCTTATAAACTTCTTAAATTAACCAGGAAGATATATTGTAGATTTTTTTTTTAAGAAATGTTTTACTTTCATGTATGAGTTGTTATTTTACTTTAATTTTAAGTTTAAAATTTGAATATAATGATTAATTTAATAGTTTTTAATATATTAATTGAAAAAATATATAAATATATTTATATAAATAGGGTGATATTTATAAAGATTTGAATTTTTTTTTTAATTTAATTTAACATGTTAAGTGTTAGATCACAACTCACTCAAAATTAAAGTTAATACATCTTATTTTATCATTTTTATAGAAGTGAGTCTTTATGTATTGCGATTATGACTAGGTATTTAATGTATAAGAATAAGATAAATAATATGGATGACAAAAGGCTTCCTAAGATTGCTTGCTTCAAACTCTAATCAAAACCACCTATGGCTCAAGTAGGGTTGGCATAAAGATGTCAAGTCTTGGTCAAATACCTAGGAAATAAAGGAAGATGTTACTTTATATTAAAAATATTATTACATCTAAATTTAAAGAGAAATTATGGTAGGTAAAGAATTTGAGGATAAAATAAGATTAAGATAATATAAAGAGGTGATTAACCTTAATCTAGAAAATCAAAAGCATCTCTTTGTTTTGACGAACATAAGAAGAAAATCAACTCTGTTAAAATAAGAACAAACTCTCACGAGCTCCATAGTGCAATAGGCATTGGACAATTCCTAAAACATTGTGGGTCATGAGCTCCATAATGAAATAGGCATTGCACAATTCCTAAAACGTTGTGGGTAGAAATAATTTTCCATCTTTGTATCTCTATGCCATGCATGTCTTTGGATGGTTATCTCCACACCATGCATGTTGGTCAGAAAGAGAGGTGCCATGCATGTTTGTCAGAAAGAGATACGTGACACTCTATTGTTTATTGGTTTTACCCTTTAAGGGCTTCCAAGGTAAATCTCTATGTACTGTGTGTATGTCATTGGTTGTTCTTTCTGTTTTGTTTAAGAATATATATGCATTGTTTCACTTCACATGTTTAAAAATTATAATGTGTACACCTACATTAAATCACAAATTCAACATATTTGTTACAATACCAACTTTCATAACCTTTTAAATCATTAAAACTATGGTGATTTAGGAACACTTCTCTCAAGTAAGGGAAATCCATCAGATCCTTCCGCAAAAGTTCAAGGCTTTGTCATATTTTTTTCCAAGGAAAAAAAATTGTAATTTTATTATCAAGATAAAAAAATTACATTCTATAGATGCCTCCAAGAATTCCAAAAAAAACTAAGGAAATTGCTTCCCCAAGAGATATATCCAAAAAATTATACATTTGGAAGGAGAAATGATCATTTTCATCCCATCATATAAAAATGGCAGGACTCTAAATACAAAGAAAAAGTTCCTTTTTGTGCTTCTTTAATAAACTTGTAATTGTCATGTATGTGTCAAATGTACAAGACAAAAAACCATGTATGTAAATAGTGAGTTTCAATTTGTAGTTAGCCAAGATTCATGAAAATATTATTTTGTGTCGTTCTGGGATTCTTCCTTGATTTTCCAGTTGCCATGGTCCATTTCTAGTCCAACTTTGGGCAGAGAGCCTACTTCTTGTTTTCTCTCCCTAAACATATGATCAAAAGTAATGTGAGAGAAGTGTTCACAATATGACTTGATATTTTGAAAATGAGTTTGTAGTGAGTAATTCAACATAGAGTAGACACCACTCATCCAATTTATAACTGATTGCAAATCCCCATAAATGTGAAGATGTGATATATTCCTTTCCCTAACCAGAAGAAGGAGAATATTTAAAGCTGTGATCTTAGAAAATTTATTTGTGGCCCTACCAAGTCCTACTTGGAAAGAAATTCTATGAGAATTAGAGATGTATAAAATTCCCCTAGCACCTATGATGGAAGGGTATCCGTAGGCCATCCCATAAAAAAAATCCCAATGCATTTCTTGGAGTATTTGTGTGCCTAGTCTAGACCTTGAAAGAGGAGTAGAATGCATAAGAGGATGAGCTTCTAGCACTACAAGACTATGTATCACCGTTTTTCAAGGAGAGGGAGGACAATCTTCAAATATTTTTTTATTTTGGTTGATCCATATTCCCCACGTCACAAAGAAAGGAAGTGCCATGAAATTTTTTTGGGTGATGTGCATTTAGACAATTTTTTAGGGCATCTTCAATGGATTTCTCTTCCCATATGTAATATGCTCCAAGCAACTTTCTAATCTTCCTCCATACCTATTTAGATTATCTGAATTTATGTAGGAACGCAACCGAATACTCAAATAACCATGAATACAAAGATGCAACGGAAATAACACTTCATTTCATTAATATCAAAGAACTGAAATTTGCTTACAAACAAAGTAGAAATAAACTAGCTAGGGCGTTGGTAGCTTATCTCTGAGAAGAGATGTGGCAGTTGCAGGCCTCTGAAATCTATCTTACAATGAGGCTCGAAGGCCTATATATTATTGAGAAACAATGGAAGCCCTAAACATTCAAAAACCTAACCCTAGGAGATGAAACACCAGAATATGGGCCCCGTCGGGGTAAATTTGTACATCAATTTCCGGGGGTCGTAACTTTGGCATACTATCTTTGTTTGATGCATATGATACATCATTAGAAAGATCTATCTGAGGGATACAACTACTAATTATGAATATCATGGTTTGGAACAGACTAATATTTTTCAAAGGTTTGATGCCCAAAAAACGTTGTTTAGGGCCTCAAAACGGCTCTGGAAGTTCAGGACCCGATAAACTGCCAAAAATAGTAAATTGTGCTACAATTAAGGAAACTGAAACACTGAAAGAAATAATGGTAGGGGTCCAAGTGGAATAGTTCGGTGGCCACCAATATCCACATGGATCATTCCTCCCCCCTTAGGAAGCAATGGTCCACATTGCGTTGAGTTCCTCCATGAGATGAGGAAACTTATGTTGAACTTGGTCCCTAGTGAGCCACTTTCCCTTTCACTGGTGAAGGAGTTGGCCTGCTTTGACAACTAGATATAGTTGGATCCTCTGTTGGCGGTTGTTCTTGATCTATGTGTCCATAATCCGATCAGTTGTGGCTTGTTCCATGCAGTTTGGATTTAACTATGTTGGTGTGAGTTGTTCTGCCATGTTGGATGTGTCCAGTAGAGATGGAAAGTAAGGTCGAAGGCAGTCCACATTGAACACTAGGTGTAGACCTAGGAATGATGGGATATTGAGCTCGAAGTCATTGTCCCCTATAGATTTGGTGAGGGTGTATGACCCATATCGGAGTGGGTGACGCTTGCAGTGGGGTCCCATGAGGCGCTCCTTCTGCAAATGTAGCCACACTTTGTCACCCACCTGGAAGTTGTGTTGCACCCAATGTTGATCATGCTGTTGCTTGTACTTAGAATTGGATTTGTCCAATATGTCATGAACCTGTTGGAAAATGTGTTGAATGCGCTCAATGAAGTTTTTCACCTTGGCAGCTTCGTACTGGACATGAGTCGAATCAGCCTGAGTAGTTGCAAATGGTATGGCTACGTCAATGGGACATAGTGGTTAGAATCCCAAGCCCACCTGAAATGGGTTGTGGTCGGTTGAGTTGTGGAGGGCTCGGTTATAGCTATTTTGTACATAGGGGAGTCTCTCATCCCATGTGTGTGGATGCTTTGATTTGTACATGCACAAAATGTCTACGATCATCATGTTGATGACCTCTGTCTGGCCATCAGTTTGAGGATGGAAAGTTGTGGACTTGGTGAGCTTGGTGTCCAGCATTGACTAGAGGTTGGACCAAAATATATTGAGGAACCTGTTGTCTTGATCTGAGATGATAGACTCTAGGATCCCAAAGTGTACCCACACTCATTCAAAGAAGATTTTAGCAGTGGCTTTTGTTGTGATATTCTTCTTATAGACCTCCAAATTGGCCATCTTCGAGAATCGGTCGACAACCATGAAAAAATAGTCATTTCCATGCTTAGTAAAAGGAAGGCCCAACATGTAATCCATGGAGATGGATTCCCAAGGTCAACTAGGGGTAGGCAGCAGAGTATAGAGGCCTTGTTTCTTGATGGTCGGTTTGGCAATGGCATAGGCAGTGCAGGATCTGATGTACTTCCCGACATCATGTCGAAGGTTTGTCCAATAGAAATACTTTTGCAGTACTGCCATTATTTTCTCAACCCTGAAATGACCAGTGACCTAAATATAGTGCGCTTCCCAAATCATCTTATCACGCTTGCTTGAAGGAACACAAAGGTGTCCTAGGTGACATAGTAGTGCATCTTGGAGGTGAAAATTTGGAACTCGGTTACCCTCCAAGAGTGTCTTGTATGTGTGGCTGAAATATGGATCGCTCTTGTAGAGAAGCGGCCAATCAGAAGTATCGTGCCCACAAGAGTTGAGCACGGTGGTTATCGCCACAATCGGTGGTCAGCTGAGGCAATCTGCAACATTATTGGTGTTTCCCTTCTTGTACTTGATGTTCAAATGAAATTGTTGTAGATATGTGGACCACTTCTAATGGAAATCATTCTGCAACTTCCCTTGTGTCTATATGAACTACAGGGGTCGGTGTTCTGTGTGGATGATCGTTTCCTTCCTCAAAATCTAATGATTCCATTGCCGGCAAGCCTACACAATGGAATACATTTTTTTTTCATAAGTGGGATACTTTCGGACTGTGTCAGATAGTGTCTCTCTGTGATATGCCACTGGAAGACCCTATTGAGTAAGAATTGCCCCAATAGCATAGTAAGATGCATCTGTATCGATCTCAAATGGTTGTTGCAAGTATGGTAATGTGAGCACTGGGGCACAGTAGAGGCGATGTTTCAATTCTACGAATGCCTTCTGTTGAGATTCCGACCAAAATAATTTTTCTTTCGCTCCTCCCTTGGTGACTTGACTCAAGGGCCAAGTGATATGAGAGAATCCCAACACGAACCTATAGTAGAAATTAGCAAGACCCAGAAAGTTATGAACCTCTGTTAGAGTGGTCGGGGCTGGCTAATCCCAGATGACTTAGATCTTGGTTGGATCCACATGCACCTCACGCTCATCAATAATGTATCCCAGATACTGAACCTGGGTCATGCCAAAAGTGCACTTATCCAAACTGGCACACAACTTGTGTTTATGCAGTGTTTGGAGGACCTGTTAGATGTGGTGGAGGTGCTCTTCCCAAGTCTGGCTGAAGATCAGGATGTCATTCAGGTACACTACTACAAATGAGTTGGTGAATGGACACAAGATGTCATCCATTAGCCTCATGAAGTTTGTGGGAGCATTCTTCAACCCGAAAGGCATGACCAGCCATTCGAAAAGGCCCTCCTTGGCTTTGAAGGTAGTATTCCACACATCGGACGGTTCGATTGGTACCTGGTGATACCCAGACTTCAAGTTGATCTTGCTGAAATGTTTTTCCCCTTTGATTTGGTCTAGAAGGTCATCAATTTGTGGGATCGGGTACCTATTTCAGACAGTGATATTGTTCAGTGCTCGATGGTCAATACAAAGTCTCCAAGTCCCATCCTTCTTCTGCACCAACACGATCAGGCTCCCACAGGGCGATGAACTTGTCTGGATGTGAGCTTTCTGTAGCAGCTCCTGAATCTGCCTCTTGATTTCATCATTCTCCACAATAAAGCACCAATAGATCGGTCCATTGGGATGCGACGTACCTGGGGTCAGATCGATGGGGTGCTTGACCTAACAGTGCAGAGGCATCCCTGCGGGTGAGGTGAAGATGTCTCGGTATTCCTCCATGAYATTCTCCATTTGTTKTTGTCATGAAGAGGAGCCCTATCTAGAGGTTGTGGCCACAATMTTCTTCTTTCCCTGAGGGTGGATCATTAGGAAAACAAATTTCTCATTTTTKGAAATGAGCTTACTACATTGTTTTGCAATAACCAATGAGATAGCGGTAGGCAGTGGTACCTATGGTATCCTGTACAACTTATTTCCCAAGGTAACAATAACATCACAAGGACAGGACTCATACACAGCATGTCACTTCCACAATTATGGTTGGCCTAATAATACATCACAAACATCAAGAGGCACAACGTCACATAATACCTCATCGGTGAAGGGCTTGATGATGTAGGGAAGGCAACACTATTGGCTGACATGGAGATCTCGTCCTTGGTGAAGCCACCTGATGGTGTACGGTTGTGGGTGTCTTGTGGTCGGCAAGCCCAACTGCTTCACGACCTCTACTGAAATGAGGTTCTTTTGGCTCCCACTATCGACAATGAATTATAGTGGGGAACCCTTTACCCACATCTGGGAGTGGAAGAGACGCTCCTCCTCCTCTGGATATTTCGATTCTTCCTTTTGGATCTTCGTGGTGGCAATGATGGTGTCGGGATCTGCGTCAATAATATTCTTCCCTCTGTCATTCCCTTTCTCGGGTTCTAATTCAGTGTCAAAGCATGCATCTGATTCAGAAGCCCTCATCTCAGCCACTAGTGACTGTTTGGCCTGAAACTCACTTGTGTTGTGAGTGGAGCTCTTATGGAACTCACACCACTTTCTCGTGTCCTTGTTCAGCTTCACGATGTTTTTCTTTTCTTGTGGATTTGGAAGGTTTTCTTGAGCTGCCATGACTTGGATTTGTCCTTTTTTCTAGGGTTTGGGGGCACCTTTCACTTTGTTTTGATTGACAGATCCAAAGTCTTGCTTCTTCTATTTGAACTTCTGCTCAATCTTGGTAGGATACCGATATGTTGTACCAAGCGAGGAGATGTCGAGGAACTCCATTTCCTCCTGAATGAATCTATGTATACAATTGTGGTACTTCATCACCAAATGTTTCGATGAATCTTTGATACCCAACTTTTTGCACAAGGTATGGAACAGATTCATCATCTCATGCACATCTCGATCCCTTTGTTGTCACAGCAGAGTCCATTGTATGTACTTGTCCTCATAGCTCCCCACGAGATAATATTGTTCCTTGATGGCGTATCGAAAAGAATTCCAAGTGGGTATGGCCTAGAACAGAGAGGGTTCCTCCTCATACTTTTTCTCATAGTAGGTTTCCCACTAGTCCTTGACATGGGGGGCGGCTTTGAGAAGTGAAAAAATAATCTTCTCCCGGTCGGAAAAGTCATGAACCGAGAAATATCCTTCTAATAGATTCAACCATCTATATACAATGTATGAATATATTTGGCCATCAAATATGGGAATGTAAAATTTTACTTGTACCTTAAAAGGGGTTGCGCCTCCATAGTGGTTGTTGGATGCAAATGCACCGCTAGTGGGAAATTGTTGAAGGATCTGGGCGAAACTATCCATCATCGTGTTTCTTTGTTTTTCAAGGGCCTCCTCGAGCAATATTTTCATAGGATATCCTACTCCCTCATCTTTATTTTCATCCCCCATGGGTGGCCGTTGGGGTTTGCAAGGCTGATATTGCAAAGGTTCAACCAGATTGAGCCCTAACTCCTTATACCCCAACCTCATTGGGGACATGCAAAGAAGGATCGAGAAATAGCATACCACTATGATACCATTGATCTGAATTTATGCAGGAACGCAACAGAATACACAAATAACCATGAATACAAAGATGCAGTGGAAATAACACTTCATTTCATTAATATCAAAGAACTGAAATTTGCTTACAGACATAGTAGAAATAAACTAGCTAGGGCATTGGTAGATTATCTCTGAGAATATATGTGGCGGCTACATGCTTCTGAAATCTGTGTTACAATGAGGCTCGAAGGCCTATATATTATTGAGAACCAATGGAAACCCTAAACATCCAAAAACCTACCCCTAGGACATGAAACGCCAGAATATGGGCCCCGTCGGGGTAAATTGGTATATCAATTTCCTGAGGTCGTAACTTTGGCATACTATCTTTGTTTGATGCATATAATACATTGTTACAAATATCTATCCGAGGGATACAATTATTGAAAATGAATATTATAGTTTAGAGTAGACTAATATTCATCAAAGGTTTGATGCCCAAAAAATGTTGTTTAGGGCCTCAAAATGGCTTTGGAAGTTCAGGACCCAAAAACTGCCAAAAATAGTAAATTGTGCTACAATTAAGGAAACTGAAACATTGAAAGAAACAATGGTGGGGGTCCAAGTGGAATAGGCAGGTGGCCACCAATATCCACCTGGATCATTAGAGAAGGAGAAATTGAGGAAGAGATGTATGTTAGTCTCACAATCCTGACTAACAACATATCTCAGGACTGTTGAAGGCTATTTTCTAAATAATGTCCCATATTGGTGTTGGGTACATGTTTTATATTATTTTCATGTGTGTGTGGGGGGGTGTCGGATTTGACAACAAGGTATAACAATCCCATCGCCTGATGCTCTTGGTGTACATGTGCGTCAAAAGAATTTTCGAGGGGTCGCAAAGGGGGCCAAGATTAGTCCCCCTTTCTTAGGCGAAGCATTTGGCTCCAGGGAAGCATCCCAAAACTATTTTTGGGGTGTTTTTTGCTATTTTAGTAGTTTTCACTATTTTTAGTGGTTTTCTAAATTAATCATGGATTAAGGGATTAGGGTTTTGGTAGCTACAGAATACCTAAAATATTGTATATATTGTATTGTGAATGGTGAAATTAATACAATGAAGAGTTGATAAGTTTGGGGGGCTACGTCAAATTTGACAATAAGTTCTGAAGATCCCATCACCTGATGCTCTTGGCAAAGATGTGCACTGATGATTTTGCAAGGAGGGGTCACGGGGGTTGAGAGGATCCCCCCCCCCCTACTTAGACAAAGCCTTAGGATGTGGGGAAATGCCTCGAATTTTTTTGGAGGGGTGGCTTTTTTTATTTTTTTATTTTAGTAGTTTTCTCTATTTTTAGCAGTTTTCTAAATTAATCCTAGATTAAGGGATTAGGGTTTTGGTATCTTCAAAATACCTAAAATACTGTATATATTTTATTATGAATGATGAAATTAATACAATGAAGAGTTGAGAGGTGTGACACCAAGGAAGGTTGGTTTTCTCTTGGGTAAGGGTTTCCAACGTAAATATCTATGTACTATGTGTATGAGTCATTGATCAATTTATGTTTTTCTTAAGAATCTATATGCATTTCTTTACTTCACAGGTTCAAAGCATACAAATGGTGCTTTATTGTGGAGAAGGAGCCACATGAACAATTTAGATTTGGAAGAGAACTTTAACTTCCATATAATTTCCCCCCACCATGGGGCTGAACCTATCCCAATTTCTTGTGGTGTAGTGTATCCGAGTTTAGTACCATAGTCCCTGTGACACCCTGTTTCCCCCAGTTTGTAAATAAAACTATAAATGGCCAAAAGACTATAGAAAACTTTATATGTGTGAATATTGATTCGATGGACCTTTGTTTGAAAGGTAAACGAATGTGAACCTAATTATTTACTAAGAAAATGGACAAGTGTTGCATGACTAATAGAAGGTGGGTGTACTTAGAAAGACCATGAATGCTATATGAAGAAAGGGTGAAGGGGACTAGAAATAGTTGCATTAACCTTCACCAACCCAGTGCTTACTGAATTTAATTGCTCAAGACTAGAATCGTCCTCTGACCCATAAATGAATTACCATTAGGCTGGTGGGTGGGAAGACCTCCTCAAGAGTTAATGAGGGATGGGATGTGTAAGAACTCATCCGTAAGGCTTCCAAACTTGACCACTGACTCAGAATTCAATCCACACGCGACCCTACTAAAAGAGGCGAGGAGGGAACGTGTGGGGCGGAGAGGGAAAAATAATGTGCCTACGAAGAGTGGAGAGGCAGGAAATGAATCTCGGGGATTCAAGGAAGAATGAAAAACTAAGAATTATGGACACAAGAAATGGTAGAGAAGGTTATGATACAAGATGATAAATGAGGCTAGTCCTCCCTGCTTGGTATTGTGTAAGCCATTGTCGGGATCCTGCGGGAAGAGGAGAGTAACCTCTGTCCCTATTGTGGTTGAGCGAGAAGAAAAGGTTCTGTTGTAGAGCATCATGGTCTAGCTCAGGGTGGCTAGTGGTAAATCCGTTTAGAGTGACTGAGCCTATGGTTGGGTGGAAACGGGCACCCCTTCCAGTAGTCTCTTCACATTTTATGATTCTGATACGTCTTTTCTCGTCTTTAATTGTTGAGTTAGAATGATGAATGATTTCTTGGTTTTTACACACACACACACACACACACACACATATATATATGAACATCTCTGTGTGAAATGGCTATGTTATCCGTATGCTTCCATCTCCTTGGAAACTCACACTTCCCACTGATAAACTCTATGCCCAGCTTCACTCTGGAGGACTTCCCAGGCGTAATTCATAACATGGTCGAGATAGTAAAGATCATGTATATTTGAAACCATTCATCTCAAGAGAATACTTTCCCCTGACCCCCTTGTCATGTGAATTTCCAGACCCAAGTCCCTAATCTGTTCAGGGTGAGAACTCAAGAAAATAGCGATATGAAAATACTGAAAGGGAAATATTTTCCTTGTTGGAAGGATGGATGAACGAGATCCGTCCAGAAGGAGCCAAGGGTTGTCATGGTCATTGGCTATGGGAAAGAGTGTGGGAGTTAACCCCTATAGCCCCTTGGATCCATGAGTTCGGAGTTCATGTATCGGGAGGAATGGGTTGGTGCGACCAAAACCTATGAAACCTAAAATCGTGAAGTAATGTGGGCCTCTATGGATCCTTCGGGACCCACCTCGACCATTGGATCTTCGATTTCAAAGTTCGTGCACAGGGAGATAATAGATCATGTTCATCGGATCTATGCATGAAGGACCATAGCCGTGAGATCTAGAGGAAAGTGCACAAGGTCTAACCCTTTGAAAGTGCACAAGGGAGTGGACTTTTGCGAAGTCCCAAAGTTCCAAAGTTAACCAGAACCATCCATTGTCTGAGGACAGGTGGAAGTAGATCCGAGAGTTCAAGGATTTGAACCTCAAATGATTTGCAAGGAGCTGGGAGCCACAACAATCCTAGCCATCCATCGAGACAGGACACATGGAGGGAGATCATCATTTCGCTGACTTGCAAATCGGGAAGGTCAAAGGTGGAGTTGTGAGAATTCGTGATTTGATATGAACCGTCATATCGTGAGAGGAGTCGTGGTCATCGATATGACGCAAGAAGAGTTTCGGGAATCAAAGGTAGGGGGATGGAATAATTTCCAACTTCACGATATGCAAAGTCTTGAAGTGCTCGGAAGCTTGGCCCCTAGGTCATAGTGAGGGGTCACATTGATGAGGATTAAGGGAGAAGCTAGCCCGTGCTAGGCTCTAGTTTGGAAGTTTGGAAGTTTGGGAGTTAGGGGAAACAAGGTTGGCTTGCATGCAAATGTCTGACATGCGAAGTCATGAAGTGAAATATGAAATCCCCGCTAGCCCATGAGTTAGAAGAAGACTTACACCAGATGGTGGAAATAATGATGACTGGATCCTACTCCCCAGAGTGGAACCTAGGGATGGTACAACTGATATGAATCCGCGTAGATGACACGCGGTTCTCAGTTAGAGAATACCGAAGGATTTGGGAGGTCGTGATATATAAACCAAGGGTCGGTTTAGCTTCTGACCATAGTCTCTAGAATACTATGGATAAGTTTAAGGAGGAGGCTCATTTCGGAGAGATGATTCGAGCTGAGATAGTTGAAGGAGAACAAAAACAAAAATTTAGAGCCTTTACACTATAGAAACTCCTTCAGAAGGGTGGGTGTGTTACAAATTGGTATCAGAGCATGGATACAGCACTTGGCCTGTTTGGGCTCATGGACGAGTTGCATAAAGACCACATTAAGGGGTTTAAAGGGCAATATTCTACCTTAATCCCTTCCTAAAAAGTCTGGTTAAGCCCTTATTATAGAAAAGAATGGAAACTTACTGTTTTGTGTGTATGTATTTAAGAAATGTGAATTATGTGTCGGTTATGAACTAATATAATGTTAGCTAACAACAAGTTTTTTGTCTACACTCAAGCGGTCGATCAACCATGGGAAACTACAATCATATAGAATGGTGACACGCCATGAAGTGGGGGATGGCTCCCACAATCGAGATGAAGAGTCTGATGAGAGGAGGGTGGTAGAGACCCCTCCAGATATGGCTGAGACTGTGAGGAGTCTCATGGCCGAATTACATATCTACAAGATCGACAACAAGAGATTGATAAAAGAGAAAGAGAAGCAAACAAAAATCAATGCAGTCTTGCTGCAGAGTTTATCTGTGTTGGCCCTTGACCAAGTTTTGGGAGATCCTTGGTCAAATTTGACCTATTTTAGGACTTCGACAGCCTGTCAAAGGAGGAGCACAAGACAAAGCAGAGATCGCAGGATCTCACCCCCTTTTTGGGTCCTTTTTGGGATTATGTAACTAGTATGGGATATCGGCCCATGGGTTTACCCATGTTTAGGCCTATTTTGTAAAGTATATATAGAAGACTAGGCGATGTAATGAGAGAGGTCATAAGGAATAGCTAAGTGCTAAAGTTGGATCTGTATGATCAATATTGTAAGTGCTCTGTGCATACTGTGTGAGACTTGCAGAGCTAAATGCAAGTCATTGCAAGAGGCTATGTAAGGCTGTGTGATTAGATCTACTCGTGGAAGGAGGATCTAGCGAGCTGTGCATATCTCATGTCCTATGCGGAGTAAGGTTTTGAGGATGTGTGCATGTAACCTATTGAAGAAGCTAATAAAGAAGAAGAGTTGGTGGACGTAGCCCCAGGGTGGGGGTGAACCACGTATATGCTATGTTGCTCTACTTTGTGCAACGTGTTGATGTGTTTATGTCTTTACTTGATAAGTGCTTTGATATATATAGATAAATCTGTTTATGCTTTGTGTTAATGATCTGTATGAATGCTAGATATGACCCATCTGAATGTGCTTAGTGCTTGAATCTACTATATCTAACCTACTTCTCTATGATAAGTGCTTAGATACATCAGATATAACTAAATGATGTGATGCTCTATTTTATCTGCAAAGTGGATAGTGGTTAAATATTGATGAACTGTCGGTGCTAAGTGCTCTGTTAAGTATTACGATCACAGATCTGTGTCCTAGCTAAGGTTGTAGACACCTAAGTCTTGCAACCACCCCTGCCTCTACCTCGGGTGAGACTTCATCTTCTTCGCAGGTGTTTCTGAAACAGCCGGTAGTTGGGGTTTGTTTGGTGCATTGTTGTACCGTTGAACCCTGGGTTTACCCCTGTGCCAACAAATGGTTCCGTTGTCAGGACTGAAACTGTGATTGTTGGGAACTAAGAAAGAGGAATCTTTGTGCAAAAATACGACCTAAAACTGTGATTGTTGGTAACTAAGGAAGAAGAAGCCTTATGCAAATATCTCCTTACATAGATCTGTTGCCCTAGTGCGCAGCATTCTACTTTACTTGTGAAGCTCTATTCCAAGAAAAGAGGTAAGATCTACAAGCTATATGCTCTGATAAAGGTAAGAATAGTGAAAAGTTCTAGATCTGAAAGATTTGTGCTTTGTAGAAGTAAGATAAGTGGAAATTTTTGTTTCTAAAAGTATGGATCTAGGTATGTTTGATAGATTTTGTCCTAGCTTGAAAACTAGGGCACGAATAGATGAAAGAAGGTTTGATATGCATAGCTCTGATAAGAATAGTGAAAGATATGTTATACCTATGCATAGAAAGAATGTTTGGACTAACAAGTGGATGTAGGATCCTAGAAAGAAATGTTTGCAGGTTAGCTACCATGATTCTAGCGCGTAGTATAGAAAGAGATGGGAATCATTTAAAAGAAAGAGAGGATTAACCCTCTATTACCATTGCAGAAAACCAGGACATATTTCTAAGGAATTCCCTAGGAGAAGACCTAGTTGTCTTTGTTGCAAAGCTATGAACCATGAAGTATTGGATTTCCCTAGAATGATTGTTAAACTTGAAGAAATGAACATGAGAGAAGAAAACCCTAAGGCAGATCCAGAAATGGAAGAACCTCAGAAAGAATCAGAGAAAGTATTGGTATAGATAAAAGAAACCCTGAATGACCACCAACATGTCAGTTTATCAGAGATCTTCAAAGAAAAAGTATGCCTTGAAGAAAAAATAAGAGACTTTGACATTGACTGTGTTCTAGATGAGGAAACACATGTGAATATCATGACAGAAAGAACTTGGGAAATTTTAGGGAAACCTTTTATGACTCCTTCATTGGGAGGAACAGGTCTATTTAGAGGAAATTTGATAAACCTATGTGGAAAGCTCACCAAGATATCTATGAACACCAATGGAACTTCGACAGAGGAAGATTTTGAGATTATTAAATTTATTGACAAAAACACCCCATTTACCATGTTACTAGGAACACCTTGGATTGAAAGAGATTGGGCCAGAAGGAAAGAAGGAAAAGAAATTTTAGAGAAGAAGAAGAAATAGTTAAAATATTTCATGACTAAAAGGATCACACACTTGATTCAAGAACAAAAGAACAGATCAGATCTATTTAACACCAGAGACTCAGATGTCGAAGTTGCAAGAACACCAGATGAACCTCATAAGATTGAAGTATCTATTCTAGCTAAAGAAGAATTATCACCCTTGACTCTTAGGAAAGAATATCAAGAGCATGAAGTAACTATGCTAAAAGAAGATAAGAATCAGAATGGAAAAAAGAATACCGAGATGAAGCTCATTGGAAACAAAGCTAGAAAGCTAAGTAAGAAGAGACATAAGATCGACAAGTTACAGAAGGTTCCAGAGGGAACTTCGCAGAAGAAAAATTTGCAAAATTGGAGCTTCGTCGGGATAACAGAGAAGAATCACATGGCACTTCGCCATGGAGAAGCAATATATCTGTTGGGACCAAGATAACCATTCGGCCGACCCCCCGAACGGGTAGAAATTCATTTATGGTTCGCCACTAGACCGTTGGACTGCACCATAACGAACAGAACAGAGTTAATGAAGGCTTCTTGACTGTTGCAAGCAATTTGTTTCCAAGTTATCTATTTATCCCATCGCACCATGCACCGAGAACACTTTTTCTAATCATGAATTCGAGCCCGCGTACTTTTTGATTTTATACAATGATCATTGCGTTATTTCCTTCTATCCTATTGTAGTGTCTAAGTTACTCCTCGAACCCGAATATTTCCAACCCCGAGCATGTATGTCGAACGAGTTTGGCACTGCAGAGAGATTTTTCGAAGAATTTCTGATTGATCTCATGACTGAAAGATTCATGTCGATGTTTACAAGCATACAAGAATCATCGACGAAAGGAATGCAAGCCTCTCCATCGACTGCTCGCGGATCGAGGCCATCCTGACCATCAGTAGAGAAGAGAACTAAGCATTAAGATGACCTAGCAAATGCAAAGTTGATTCCATCCATATTGTCCAATTACATCGTGCCTCTGGCTAGCACGGTGAATTGTGATAGTGTGCCAAGAGACTTCAAGTACACTATGGTCACTACGTACCTCCCGAAGGGGATACACGCAGTTCGAACAAAGTAGGACAAGATCACAACATTGAAGTTCAATGACTTCAACCTC
>ML812846.1:118691-152755 GCA_009831015.1 Picea engelmannii
GGGGGGGGGTGTTGTAGTCTCAGGTTTGGTTATTCATGGCACCCATGAAACGAAAAACGACGCCCTTAGTTGAGTGCAAAATAAGGGCTTCTCTTGTAATAGAAGAAGTAGTTGTGCATTATCAGTTTGGTGTAGGCCCAACTGATTAGGAAATGATGCCAATTCTAGAGGAGGAGGTTAGGATTGTGCATGCGTACACAGAGGATGAGGTCGTGGATAAGTAAGTGGGAAACATTATTCTTGACCTCGATTGCACCAGGGACAGAGACACCAAGTTCCATCACATAGTGGAGCTCTATTGGCATGTCAAGACGATGGTGGCTTAGGGTACAGGGCCACGGGAGCATGAGATTAGGAAATTTATTCAACGATTGGAAGCCTTGAAGTGATAAACCAATCTATTGATAACATTGGTCTCTTGGCTGATCGAGAAGCATGGTGGCATCTTTCATATGGAAAATGACAAAGGATCACCCTTGATCTCTCAGCCTCCCCTTCTGTCGACTCAGTCTGACACTTCACAGTCCAAGGGCACACCTCAAGTTCATGATTTGTATGGATGACAGCCATGTTGGTTTTCTAGGTCTTTACCATATGGGTTTGTTAGTTTTTATAGTGTTATATTGTTGTTTTGGTCTCACTGTCTTAGACTTGTCAGTAGCTAGATATTTCTATATGCACTCTATGACATATGTCTTTTTTACAACTAGCCTGGTTTCCCTCAAGGCAGGCCATCAGACTTTCAAGTCTCTAATGGATATCTAGGTCGAATATTAAACATGATGATATCTCTGTATGTTTTGTCCATATTTTAATAGAAAAATTGTTTACTTACAAAAATAAAATAAAACAAGATATTGACGATGATGATGATGATTAACGTCCACTAAGACTGAATTGGTCTATCGGAACTTAAGTAGCTAAGGGATTACTTGGAATTCCTTAAAAAAAATGTGCTAAGAAAACATTAAGAGAAGCGATCCAAAATCACCATAGTTTTGCTTAGTTAAAAGGTTAGGAAGATGGGTACCGTGATAAATCATTTCAAATTGAGATCTAATCTGGGCATATGATAGACATTCTAAGAGAAAGTGTTTTTCATCTTCAGCCCTTCTAGTGTCACAAAGCTGAAAGACTCTTTCATCCCACGGTGTTTTGGGAATTGATTCCCAACTCCCAGTTTTACTATGGAGCTCATGAGAATTTGTTCTTATTTTAGCAATGTTTATTTTTTTCTTTACACTTGTCAAAACATAAAGATATTTTACTTGAAAATAGAAGGAGAGAAATGGAATCGACTTCTCTCAGGCGAGACATCACCTGGAGGCCATCAAAGCAAAGCCACATGCTGCATTTTATTAAATCAATGAGGACTACAATATATGTGATTATATTCAATTTAGATGGTTGGAACCATTATTCATTTTAGACAACTAATCTCCATTATTTCTAAGTCTCCCATTTAATGGAGAAAGGATTGACATCCACTCCTAACATCTCCCTAAACAGTTCAAATTTTATCTTCCCAAGAGGCTTAGTGAAAATATCAACAACATTTAAAATAGTATTACAATACATTAAACCAATGTCATTAGACTGCATCTTTTCTCGAACAAAATGAAAATGAGTATTAACATGCTTTGTCCTTGAATGATAAACTAGATTATTTTCCAACTTGATTGAGCGTTGGTTATCACATTTGATTATCATATCTTTCCTTTGTTCTTCTCCAACATCTTGAAGTAGTCTTCTCAACCAAACAAATTCACAAGTTGCTACACACAATGCTTTGTATTATGCCTCAGTGAATGACAAAGATAGAGTAGGTTGCTTCTTACTGCTCCATGAAACAAGCCCAGATCCAATGCCAAAGGCATAACCTGTAGTAGATCTCCGATCATATGGATTGCCAGCCTAGTTTGAGTCTAAGTAAGATGCCATCTCAACATCGAATGAATGAATATATTTAATACCATAATCCATTATGCCTTTTAGATACCTGAGTACCCCTTTTGTTGCATTCCAATGGTTTTCTAGAGGTTTTTCCATAAACTGACTTAACACACTAACAAAGTATGATATGTCAAGTCTGGTTGTAGTGAGATAGTTCAATATTCCCACCATCTGTCTATACATTGTACCATTTACCTCCTTCGAACCATCATGACAGTAAAGTTTCATGTTATATTGCATTGGAACATAAAAAACTTTACACTGATCCATTTTAAACTTCTTAAGTACTTCTCTGACATATTTACCTTCAGACACAAAGGTTTGACCAACATTACTCCAAACTTCAAGACCTAGGCAGTAATGTAGCTCACCAAGATCCTTCATTTCAAATACCTGTGACATCTGCTTCTTAATTCCACTAATCATTTTTTATGAAGTTCATGTAATAATTAAATCATCAACATATAAGGAAATCAATACAACATGCCCCTTTTCATCAAACTCGGTATACAGATTTGGATCACTTTTTCTCCTCATAAAACCCTACCGAAGAAAGAAGGAATCTATCTTCTCATACCATGACCTAGGTGTCTATTTCAATCCATACAATGCTTTCTTTAATTTACACACAAAATGTTCTTGACCACTTTTCACAAACCCCTCTGGTTGAGTAAGGTAAACCTCCTCCTTTAACTCACCATTCAAAAAAGAAGATTTTACATCTAATTGGTGAATCTTCCAATGGTACTTTGTAGCTAGTGCAATTAGCATTCTTATAGTATTTAATTTAGCTTCTAGTGCAAATATTTCTACATAATCAATGCCCTCCTTATGTGAATACCCGTTTTCCACCAATCTGACTTTATATTTATCTATACTATCATTTGCTTTGAATTTAGGTTTGTATGTCCATTTACATCATATGGGCCCTTTTATTTTTAGGCAATTCAGTCAATTCCCAAGTTTTGTTTTTCATTATAGAGTCATATTCTTCCTCCATTGATTTTCTCCACTCTTCATGTTCATTAGCTTCATTAAAATTCATGGGTTCTATGACATTTTAAATATTACTCATCAGGGCATAATATTTATACTTTTCATGTGGATGAACTTGGCGTGAATATCTTCTCAATTGGTTGATGACTTCTTCTCTGTTTATGAATATTCTTCTTCATTGTTGGATGTATCCATGTCCATTGTCACCAGGTGCCTTTTCTTGTTGGTGCTTCTCTTCTTTGACTGCTTCATCTTCAAGAAGTACATGCCATCCTTCATGACTATTGTCTTCATTATTTCCTTCTACCTACTCATGGAAAATTACATCTCTACTTGCAAAAAATTTGTGAGTAGATGGATCAAACAATTTATATGCTTTAAATTCTGAACAGTACCCTATAAAAATACATTTGATAGCTTTATCATCAAGCTTCTTCCTATTCTCCTTTGGAATATGTGCAAAATATTTACACCCAAATATCCTCAAATTATTAATTGTTGGTTTAGAATCATACAAGGCGTTGAAAGGAGTTTTATGATGAAGACACCTTCTTAGACTTCTATTCTTTAAATAAACAACAGTTCTAATGGCCTCAACCCAAAAAGCATTTGAGAGATTCTTACCCTTCATCATACTTCGTGCACACTCCACCAAAGTTTTGTTTTTCCTTTCTGCAACTATGTTCTGTTGTGGAGTGTGGGGTACTGTAAATTGTTGTACTATTCCATGATCTTTTCAATACTTGATGAAGTTCCCTAATCTATACTCTACCCCTTGATCTGAGTGGAGGATTTTGATGGAATTTCCTGTTTGCTTCTCCACCATGCTTTTAAATTCCTTGAAGTATTAAAAAACATCACTCTTTTTCCTAAAGAAATAAACCCATGTGTATCTTGTGCAGTCATCAATAAATAACAAAAAATAATAAGCACCACCTAAAGACCTAGTCTGCATTGGTCCAAAAACATCAGTATGTATAAATTCTAATACATCTTTCTTTCTCCTATCTGAATTAGAGGGGAATTCATCTATGTGCATCTTTCCTAACGCACAACCTTCATAAGCAACATACTCATTCTTCAACATAGGGATTCCTTCAACCATACTTTGTTTTTGTAATAACAACAAATCATGATAAGTAATGTGACCATACCTTTGGTGCCAAAGAGTTTATGTAAGAATAGTTACAGAAGTCAATGCTTGATGATTCTTGCTAGTGACATCAAGTTTGTATAGACCTCCAACTCTGACTCCTGAGGCAACAGTTCTATAATGATCCTGCAAGTCCTTCACTATATAATGTGCTTTGAAGAATTCGACCTTCAAATTCTAATCTGTAATTGTGGACACAGAAATAATTTTTTTCTTTATCTCAGGGACATACACAACATTGTGAATGTGTCTAACAGTTCCATTCGGCACTGTTACTGGAATATCTCCATATCCCTTTATTATCCAGGTGGATATTGGTGGCCACCCACCTATTCTAACTGGCTCCTCATGTCCATTTTTGTTCAGCACGTCCTTCTATACTGCATTATAATTGCGAGTTCTAGACTTCTGGGGTTGTCTAAATCCCCTCACATTCTCCAGGTGGATACGGGTGGCCTTTCGCCTAATCCAACTGGCTTATTTTGTATGTTTTCATGTCAACACATCTTGATGTACTTCCAGGTTTGTTTTGGGGCCCTAAACATTTCTTTTTTTACTCGCCACAATCAAGTTGTAGCCGGAATCAGAGTCTAATGGTGGAATGTGTAGTTCTTTTAAATACCTTTCCAACGGGCTATCACATGCCTAAAACGGAGGTCGTATGCAAAAGTTACGACCCTAGGAAGTCAAGGTACCAAATTACACCAACTTACCCATAGGGCCCAGATGAATTTTGGAGTTTCACCTTCTAGGGTTAGGTTTTTGGATGTCTAGGGTTTTGGCATTCATGAGTAATATGAAAAGGGCCTCTGGAGCCTCATTGTAATCCATTCTGCTCAGACAGATGCGTGCATCAACCACATCTCTTCTCAGAGATAGCTACGACCATTCGAGCAAGTTTTAGTTCTGCAATTTTATAGTTTCAACCTATTTCATTATTTAATAGAAGATATTGTTCACTAGATATTTGTGTTATTCTTCTTATCTATATGTTTCTTATATTCGGTTTGTTAATCAATTCATTCCGCTCCTAAATCTGGATCAGTGGTATCAGAGCGGTCTGCTCTTCAATTAATTTTCTCCATGCATGTCCCTGACAAGGTCTCGGTACAAGAAGTTGGGACTCGAACCAATCGATCCATTACCATATCGGCCATGACGAGCTCGAAAAAAACCCATGGGAGACAAAAAGAAAGATGATGGAGCAGGAGATCCTATTAAAATGTTGCTCGAGGAAGCCCTCGTGCAACAAAGGAATGAAATGATGGACAACTTCACGCAGATCCTTTGACGGTTGCCCACGGGAGAAGCATCTTCATCAAGCGGCCATGCAACCCCCTTCAAGGTACAACTAAATTTTGATATTCCATTATTTGAAGGACTAATAGATGCGGATACTATAGATAAATTGTTGAATCTGCTTGAAGGATATTTTTCGGTCAACAATTTTTCCGATAGGGAAAAGATCACTTTTTCACTCCTCAAGGTCGTTCCCCATATTAAAGACTGGTGGGATACTTACTCTGAGCAAAGGGTTGTGGAGCAATCTGCAATTTTTGTGGTGGCCCCTACATGGGATTCATTCTAGGACGACATTAAAGAACAATACTACCCTGTTGGAAGCTACGAGAACCAGTACACCAGATGGACCACCCTATGTCAATAAAGGGACCAAACAATGCTAGAGTTCACCAATATTTTCCATACCCTACACACCAAATTGGGTATCAAAGATTATGAGTGTCATCTGGTGCTCAAATATCGTGGTTGTTTGCATAGATATATTCAAACAAAAATGGAGTTCATGGACATTGCCTCATTGGGCACGACTTATAGATACGTTGTCAAGATTGAGTAGAAATTTAAGAAGAAACAGGGAGAGTTTGGGTCTGCAAACCCCTCACAGCCAAAGCAGGGCAAAGTCAACCCCAACCCATACGTCAAGAGACCAAGTTGAGATGGCCTCCCTCAGGACAATCCATCCAAGATGCAACACAAGAAGGGCAACAAGAAGACGAAGAATGAAACGGGAAAATGGCGTGAGTACCATAAAAGTCCTTGGCACAACACTGACGAATGTCGCTCCAAGCAGTCCCTCTTAGACGAGCTGAAGGATTCCAAGTCAAATCCTGGAGGAGGGAAGCAGATTATCAATGTTGAACCCAGTTCCATGATCGCTACCACCAAAGTCCGGCCAAGAAAACCAAAATAACCAGAGGAAGGGGAACTCATCTTTCACTTGTAGATGTGGGTCAAGGATGCTCTGATTCATTTCATTGTCGACAGCGGTAGTCAGCAGAACCTAATTTCAGTAGAGGTAGTCAAGTAGCTGGACCTACCAATGACATCGTGCCCGCATCCTTACACCATCGACTGGCTTCGTCAAGGAAGAGATCTCTGTATCAACCAACAGTGTCGTCTGCCCTACAACATCAAGCCTTTCAAAGATGAGGTACTATGTGATATTGCTCCCCTTGAAGTTTGTGATGTTCTTTTAGGACAACCATATTTGTGGAAGCGCCATGTTGTGTATGAATCTAGAGTCTAACTCTAGACCCCGCAGTGTTATTATTACTTTGGGTAGACAATTGTACAGGATCCCAAAGGTGGCACCACCTACTACTATTTCTTTAATCTCTGCTAACCAATGCAATAAGGTCATTTCACATACCGAGAAGTTCGTCTTCTTTTTGATCCATGATCACAGTAAGCAGAAGGTCGCCACCACATTCGTGGCCTCTACACAATGCCTCTCTTTGCAGCATATGCAAGTGGATGGGATCACGGAAGAATACAGAGACATCTTCACCTCACCTACAGGGGTACCGACAAACTGCCAAGTCAAGCATCCAATTGATCTGACCCCAGACACACCTCTACTTAATGGACCAGTCTATCGACGCTCGCTGATGAAGAATTATGAAATCATGTGTCAGATCCAAGATCTTTTTCAAATGGGGCACATCAGACCGAAATCCTCCCCTTGCAAAAGCCCAATTTTATTGGTGCAGAAGGAGGACGGGACTTGGCGACTCTGCATTGATTACAGAGCCTTAAACAAAATAATAGTTAGGAACCGCTACCCCATTCCCAGGATTGATGACCTTCTTTATGAACTCAAGGGGGAAAATTCATTCAGCAAGATTGACCTAAAGTCTGGCTACCACCAGGTTCCCATCGAACTAATTGATGTCTGGAAGACATCCTTCAAGTCTAAAGAAGGTCTCTACGAATGGCTAGTCATGCTCTTTGGCTTAACAAATACACCATCCACTTTCATGAGGTTGATGGATAATGTATTGAGACGCTTCACTAACTCCTTTGTGGTAGTATATTTGGATGACATTCTCATCTTCAGCAAAACATGGGAGGAGCACATGCGGCATATTCAACAGGTTTTGAGCACTCTGCGACAACACAAGTTTTATGCCAACTTGGAAAAATTCTCTTTTGGCATGAACATGGTCCAATACCTGGGCTACATTGTTGATGAGCACGGGGTACATGTTATTCCATCTAAGATCCAAGTCATCCGTGACTGGCCAGCCTCAACCACACTGACCAAGCTTTGAAGCTTCTTGGGACTAACGAATTTCTATCGACGGTTCGTGTTGGGATTCTCCCATATTTCATGGCCCCTCAACTAGGTGACCAAGGGTGGTGGTAGGCCCAAGTTCATGTGGGGGAAGGAGAAAAAATGAGCATTCGATGACCCGAAACATTGATTGTTCTCAACTCTAATACTCTCCTTTCTTGATCTACAACAACCATTCAAGATTGAGACTGATGCATCTAACTATGTTGTGGGAAAAATTCTCACTCAACATAGGCATCATGTGACATATCATAGTGAGACACTCTCCAATACTGTCTGGAAATAACCCACCTATGACAAGGAAATGTATTCCATTGTCAGAGCCTGTCGTCAATGTAAACATTACATTATGGGGAAAGAGACGATCATACACACTGATCAAAAGCCTATGTAGTTCATACAAACATAGGGGAAATTACAGAATGACTGCCATCAGAAGTGGTCCACCTACATGCAACCGTTCCATCTCAACATCAAGTATAAGACATGTATCTCCAATCGTGTCGCTAACTACCTCAGTCGACCTCTTGTGGCTGCACTCACTACTGTGCTCCATTCCCATGGGCATGAAACATCAAAGTGGCCCCACCTTTATCAGCAAGATCTAGACTTCTCCACCACATATCAACTCTTGGGTATAGGCACCACTATCACTGATTTTCACATCCAGGACAGACTCTTATGCCACCTGGGCCCACAGATGATTTTAAGGATGGAAAATTATTTTAAAATGTAGAAACCTTGACGAATCTTACCAATCCTTCATATGCCAACTATAATTGATTGGCAACATTTTTGTAAAAATATTCAAATTTATAAGGATTTTATATATTTTTTATAAAATTTTGGCGATTTTTAAGGTAAAATAATTTTATCCTATAGAATTTGGGCGAATCATTTTTAAAATAGTGAATCTCGTTTTTGGAAAAAACATGGAAAATTAGCCCATGAGTGAAATTTAGCCCCTAAAATCATCCCTGGGGCCATCTCTTTGTTCCTACAAGAGAGTGTGCAAAGTTGATTTGGGAAGCCCATTAGAGTCAGGTGGCAGGATATTTTGGCATAGAGAAAACTATGGCCATTCTTCAAAACATTTTTATTGGCCAAACTTCGACAGGACCTCAACAAGTATATCAGATCCTGCACTGCCTGCACCATTTCCAAGCCAACCATCAAGAAGAAAGGCTTATACACCCCTCTTCCTATTCCCGAGAAGTTGTGGGAATCCATCTCAATGGATTGCATGTCTGGTTTGTCGTCCACCAAGCATGGAAAAGACTGCATGTTTGTGGTTGTTGATTGGTTTTCGAAGATGGTCATCCTCACAGCCTGTAAGAAAAATGTCAGAACGACATATACTACCAAGATCTTCTTCGAACGAGTTTGTGTCCACTTTGGGATACCACAAACCATCATCTTCGTTCGAGACAGTAGGTTCCTCAACACCTTTTGGTCAAGTCTCTGGTCTCTGTTGGACACCAAGCTCACAAAATCCACTGCTTTCCACCCCCAAACCAATGGCCAAACTGAGGTCGTCAATCGGATGATTGTGCACATCATGCGCATGTACAATTCTAAGCATCCCCATACATGGGACGAGAGTCTCCCATATGTACAACAAAGTTACAACATGGCTCTCCATAGTTCCATTGGTTATAGCCCATTTCAGGTGGGTCTGGGATTCCAACCCTTGGGACCCATTGATGTTTCACTTCCTCTTGCCACCGCACAGATAGACTCTTCCCCTAATCAGTGTACGATCACCAAAGCCACCAAATTCATTAAGCGAATTCAACGCATTTGCCAATAGGTTCAGGAGATTTTGCAGAAATCCAATGATAAGTCCAAGCAGTGCCATGATCAACACAGGGTACCACACCAATTTTAGGTTGGAGACAAAGTCTGGTTACATTTGTAGAAGGAGCGTCTCACTGGGCCCCATCGAAAGCTTCTCCCACTTCGTTATGGGTCTTACACTATCACCAAGCTTGTGGGTAGCAATGCTTTTGAGCTCAACACTCCACCCTTCCTTGGTATGCATCCAATATTCAATGTGGACCTCCTTCGACCATATTTTCCACTATTATTGGACACCTTTGAGATCACTGAATAGATGACACCCACATAACTCAACCCTGACTGCATGGAACAAGCATCCACTAATCATATAGTGGACAAACAGCTCAAGGGAACTTGCCAGCAACAAATCCATATTTATCGAGTTGTTAAGGCAGGGAAACTCCTACACCAAGGCAAGTGGGTCATCCAGGGCCAAATCCAACAGAGGTTTCCTCACCTGATGGGGGAAATCAACACAATGGAGACCATTTCTTCCTAAGGGGGGAGGATTGATCCAAGTGGATATTGGTGGCCACCCACCTATTCCAACTGGCTCCTCATGTCTGTTTTTGTTCAACATGTCCTTCTGTATTTCTTTATAGTTGTGAGTTCTACACTTTTGGGACTGTCTGAAGCCCACACATCCTCTAGGTGGATACGGGTGGCCTCTCTCCTAATCCTATTGGATTGTTTTGTATTTTTTCATGTCAACACATCTTGTTGTACTTCCAGGGTTGTTTTGGGGCCTTAAACGTTGTTTTTTTTACTCACCATAGTTAGATTGTAGATGAATTCAGAGTCTAATGACAAAATGTGTAGTTCTCTGAAAGACCTTTCCAATGGGTATCACACGCCTAAAATGGAGGTCGTATGCAGAAGTTACGACCCTACGAAGTTGAGGTACCAAATTACACCAACTTACCCATAGGGCCCACGTGAATTTTTGCGTTTCACCTTTTAGGGTTAGGTTTTTGGATGTCTAGGGTTTTGTCATTCATGAGTAATATGAAAAGGGCCTCTAGAGCCTCATTGTAATCCATTCTTCTCAGACGGATACGCGTAGTAGCCACATCTCTTCTCGGAGACAACTACCACCATTCGAGCAAGTTTCAATTCTGCAGTTTTATAGTTTTAGCTTATTTCATTATTTAATAGACTATATTGTTCACTGGATATTTTTGTTAGCCTTACTATCTCTGTGTTTATTATATTCAGTCTGTTAATCAGTCCGTTCCGCTCCTAAATCTGTATCACTTGATTTGATAAGAATGATCATCTCAAGATAAATATGGGCACCATTATGTGTTTCTTTAAAGTTTATATAGCAATTCTTGTTACATGTCATGTGAATTGAAGCTCCAGAATCAATAAACCATGCACCAACATCATCAGTTTCAGCAGACAATGCAACATTAGACACACAATCTGAGATCTTTTGAATCAAAATTCAGATTTTCTTCTGTAAAATGTCCTGAATGTTTTCTGTTTTTATGCCTATCCTCATCATTTTTCTTCTTATAAAATTCTTTGGCAAGATGCCCAATCCTACCACAATAGAAACACTTAGGTTCATTTCTATTAGATTGCATACCTTGATTTGGCTTTGGAAATGACTTCCTCTGAAATGAACTTCCTCCTCTGCCTCCTTCTCCTGGTTTCCCTTTAGGGAATCTCTTCTTTGTCCATAGTGCTAAGTTTGAATTCCGAGACTTCAAATTTGTGCGCCTCTCTTCTTCTTGCAACAATATACCTATCAATTCCTCAAAGGTAGGAGCTTTCTCTCTCGTTGCAAGGCCTATATAAACATTTGATAGTCCTCTAGCATTCCATTAAGGGAAATTGTGACAACCTATATCTCCCAATTTATCTTTCATGTCTTTAATTCTCCCAAGGAAAGTACTAAGAGACTCATTTAATCCATTTTAATACTTAGCAATTTACTCTTCGGAAAAATAATACAATTTTCATTATTAGTCTCATACAAATCTTTAGGTACTTTCCAGGTTTCACTAGAAGTCTTAGCATCTCTAATGTGTGGAATTTTATTATCTTTCACAGAAATTCCTAATAATACCTTGGATTTGTTCTCCTGCTTACCTGGATTGTTTCCGTTGTCGCACCTGCAGCCGCATCAAGTCACGCTTCATCTCCTTTCGTGATCGTCCATAGACCATAACCTTCCATCAAGGTCTGCATTTTGAATTTCCAATTGACGAAATTTGAGCCATCCAATTTATTGGCTTCATTGAGGTAAGTTTCAACAAGTGGATTCACCATCTCTGCAAACTCCTTTACGCAAAAAAATCCTCTCCAAAGTAGTGATCATGTGCCAAGAATGGCAACTAGCAGAGAAAATGGTGTGGCCTCTCAAACCCAAGACAGAGGTGTTGACAACAAAACCACAAATTGTTTTTTTCGAGAGAAATATGGGAAGGACAGGTTCCTTCACGCAAGTGCGATTAAAATCTCCTGATTTCAAAGACCCTCACGGATCTAAACAAATCCAACAGTAAATAAGTCGCAGGCTTCAACCCTTTTTCACAAAAAAATTGCTCCAAGAGTCCGAATTTTCGGCCTTAAAGGACGACCAACCACATAGAATTAGAAGAAACCCCTCCCAATCGAATGCACTATAGGGAGATGAATTCAATGCTCCAAGCAGATGATTGAATGAAGGAAACTTGAATCAAGCTTTTTGAGCGAGGGGAATGAAGACTCATGATCGCAGGTCATGCAACCTCTCCACGGTCGCAGGTCACACAACCTCTCCATGCCGATCCTAAGCGAGCATCTCTCCTCTACACAAGCGCGATCCGATGTTCCAGAAGGTCCGGGAAGGATACCTCTAGAAAGAAAACCAGAGGTGACATGCACAGAAATGGCTCAGAAATGCCTGGCCGACTATCGACCTCGTCGTTCTAAGGGAATCACCAAAGGCTACTCACACAGAGATCTGACGCTTAATGTTTGCCAAACTATGATTCATGTTGCTTCTTCATCAAAATTGCAGGTTGTTGTCTTCCTTGTGACGCAAGATTGCCTTCATAACGTGTTTAGGGATTAACCCTTCTCTCCCAGTGGCTTTCACAATCCCACAGGCACTAGGGTTGGAAATGTGCTTTGATACCAACTTGAAAAAGAAGGAATGAAATCAACAACTCTCATGCGAGGCAACGCCTGGAGGCCATCAAAGCAAAGCCACACACCGCATTTTATTAAATCAATGAGGAGTACAATATATATGATGATATTCAGTTTAGATGGTTGGAACCATTATTCGTTTTAGACAACTAAACTCCATTATTTGTAAGTATTTTTTTATCTTTTAGCTTATGGTTGATTACCTCTTTATAATATTTTAATTTCCTTTTTCCCTCTCAACTTTTTATGACACCACATTTCTCCTTAAATTTTGATGTAATAATATTTGTAATATTACCTTATGGGTTATAAATAGGTTTAAATATTATATTCTTCACAAAGAATTTTTAATATAAATTATGGATTAGCAATTTTAAATTATTTTAAATGAAGTAAGTTAAAAAGTAGATAAATAGATTTTTTTTTTAATTATAATTCTATTTGATTGATACATTATCACCATTAAATTTTACTTTTAAAAATTTAAACTTATTTTAAAAATATTAAAATTATTAAAATTTCAATCCATGAGTATTAGTTGGAACTAACTAATAATTCTTATGATTTGATTGATTGATTGCATGAGGCTAAACAATCTAAAGGACCAAGATAATAACAACTCTAACTCATCTTCACACTCTTTTCAATGTTGGATCTTCTCTGTGAATCTTGAATAAAAAACTAACAATCTGGTTGATCTTATCATCATCTAATAACTGGTACATATTGTCCTTCTCCTGTGAATCTTGAATAAAAAACTAACAATCTGATTGATCTTATCCTCATCTAATAACTGATACATATTGTCGACCTTTAAGTTATTTTCATATTGACTACTTATATCCTAATAAACTACACAATAGTCTTATTAAAAATTAAAATCCAAATTTTAACTTACTCCTATTCCAATAACAATAACCACATCAAAACAATAATTAAAAATAAAATTTTACCATATAAGCATGCACATGATATGTCTATACACTATCTTGCCCGTAAGAAGTACCTTACTAGATCTATATCCAATCTTACACCCCATAAAAAGTACATGACTCACAAGATCTTGCTTAGCAAAGCCAGCGTGCCTATAAAATCTAAATAATGAGGAAAAGATCTCAGTTGCCCGAATATTAAATCCCTCAAAGTGGAAGTACATAGATAGTCCATATTTAAACATCCCTCAAAGTGGAAGTACATAGATAGTTCATATTTAAACAGTGACATGTCTTCTAGATATTTAATATTGCGAGTTGCAATATTAGATTTATATCCAAAAATACCTTCCGAAGTATCTAGCACCTTAGCTCTTAGGTATTTATTATATTATTTTAATGAAAAAAAAATTAATTTCAAATTTATTAAATATAAAAAAAAAATTAAATTTATTTATTTATAATAGATTCAAACTTTTTATTAAATAAAATTTTATATTTATATAATATTTCTAAAACTATTAGTCAACATTTTTACAATTTAATATTTATTCAACATTCCCAAAAAAATTAAAAAAAAATTAAATAGTCCATATCTCAGTTCTTTCATTGTAGTTCACATTTCTCTATGCAAATATACAAATCCAAAGAGTACCTTTCAAGATATTGACTATTAACCTTAGATACGAGATCCAAAAATTGACTAACACCAGGATCAGATCCAAACGAATTATTAAACTAAATAAGATAGCACCTACTAGATGTTTTGGGATTTGAAACACTTTGCTATTAATGTGCAATAAACATTTTTCTAATGTTGCTTACATATTTGAAAATTTGACTGGTAATTGACTTAGTGAGTAACCACTTTTAACAAATATTAATTTAAATATAAGTTTTCTTAATTTTAGTTTTCGAATGTGTAGGGTTTCACAATTAATCATATTGATGATGTACAAGTTTTTTAATACACAATTTATTTTAATCAGTGTATAATTTTTTAATAAATAATTTATTTAAAAAAAAAATTATACATCAATTTAATTTTAATTACTTATTTTTTCAAAATTTTGAAAATTTTAGAAAAAGTTACCCAAAAACAATAAAAAATAGAACGTTTAAACTACTACATTAAAAAATATATTTTTTCAACATTTTTACCCATTAAAAAAAATTATTCAATAATTAACTTAAAAAGTTACCCCAAAACAATAAAAAATAGAACGTTTAAACTACTACATTAAAAAAATATATTTTTTCAACATTTTTACCCATTAAATTTTTTTATTAATAATTAACTTATTAAACCAATAAATATTTGCCTCAAAATATGGCGTATCCATGACCTTATATTCATCAAAGTAGAAAATTAGGTTGACCATTTTAAAATCACAGATGGGCATTGCACGTCAAGCTATCCAATATTTTGCACCCAACTAAAATCCAGGCTTGCACTCCAAGGGCACCATGAGATTAACATCGTGCAACTCCTGTGCCCAAGACGATGAATTAAAAAGAAACGAAGCAATACAATAACTATTAATTCTTTGCATCTCTGAGTCGGGTTTAATGCATGTTGCTTCTCTGAGTTGGCTTTAATGGATGGATGTGGCCATGAATGTAATCGAGAGGCTATAAAGGTGGAAATATAGCCCAGGGTGGCTTTGGGAATCGGAGGGGAAAAGGCTGGTAACGTGCAGAGTGTGTTGGCAAGGAGAGAACCGCGGTCCGACGTCGTCGGCTGCAATCAAGGGTCAAACAAGAAAGCAGGTGCGTTTAATTTTTTCTTCATTTCTTTAACTTCTCTGCCATTGCCAAAGCAGGCAGTGCAGTCAAGAATGAGCTGTGAGGCGGCCATTGCAGTCGTCCCGTAAGCTCAGTCAAAGTTCAAACCACCCAGTTGGCTTTCCAGGTTCCGGACTCGAGCATCGCAACATTATTGTTGAGATAAAGCCAATCAATCGTCATCATTTATCTAAAATATATAAAAAGAATTTATCCTACCTCGTACACTGATCAGCAACAGTTCATCGCGCATAATATACTTAGCGCCCCACTATTGGTCACCAGGTATCCATCTCTAATCCGTTTGCATTGATTGATACAAGTAGGAAATCGGGCTCCTGCAAAGTTCAGAGGAGGATTAATGGCGGGTCCGAATGCTTGAAGGGCACAACTTCCCAAGGAAAACGTGCAGGTGGTGATATCATGGAGATGGCCCACATTCGTTTCGAGTCACGGGTGGGCTAGATATTTCGTGTGTAAATAAATTGTGATCTCACAGAATTGACAGGAGGAGGAAGGAGGTCGAGATTAGCTTGCTTTAAGGATTGAAAGAAGTGGCAGGGAAGTCTAGTCTTTTCTTTCTGCACCTGCAACAACACTTATTACTTGACTATCAAGCCAAGTACATAACCAAGGGGCCCTCGACAACTCATTCTCTCACAGAACAGATCGTATGAATCCCTAGGGTTTTCCCTGCTGTTAATTTTTCCCGTGGACAAATAGAATGTTCAGCGACTGTTACCGTAACGGATCTATGTATTAATGAAGGTATGTACCAGATTCTTCCCTGGAGATTTTATTTATACATCTAACGGCTAACGCACAGTAATTCTATGCCTGCCATGTCTATCAGTGTCCTTGTGGTCTCTGCTGTTCAAAATGAATTGGTCTCTCTTTGTCTAATATCGATTTCTCATTAAAAACACCAACAGATCAGATCGTTTTTAGATGAGAAAAAGTTTTACTGGACGGGACGTTATCACTTTATTGGGTTGATCAGAACCTAAAGGGTTGGCCCTGATTTTTTGCTGGGTTGGTCCTGATTTCTATAAGGGTTTATAGCCCATGAACGTCTATTGCGCCGTAGTTTATATAAGGTTTAGGTATCGAGGTCGATCCCTATGGGTTGTGCCAAAATGGTCCTTGAAAATTTGAAATTAAATTCATTTGATGTTTAATGTATTGAACTGTCATCCTCGTTGCAATGGCAGGAGAACTGATTCAGTCCAGAACTCAAGCGTGAGCATGTTTGAATGTCCAGAGAAAGGTATAGACATAGAAAGGAAATAATAATTATCAAGATATGTTTAATTTGTTAGAAATATCTCTCATAATATCTCGATGCTTTTGGGTTTTTTAAGATCTTGTGATTTGAATAGAAACGGTTGAAATTTCCTCATTTATTCTGGTTTTCCTGAAAGATACCTGAATTTGTTGTTTCAGGGAAAACTTTGAGAACTTCTCCAGGAGAGCAAGTTTTAAGCAATTAGCAGATGCAGATCGCATGGGGCGGAGGCAAATCCTTGGTCCCCCGGGGACTTTAAACACCATCACTCCATGCGCGGCCTGCAAGCTCCTGAGGAGGCGCTGTGCTCAGGAGTGCCCATTCTCGCCATATTTTTCCCCTCACGAGCCTCAAAAATTCGCGTCTGTTCACAAGGTTTTCGGTGCAAGCAACGTGTCCAAGATGCTCCTGGTAAGGGTTTGATTTAGTTTTATTGCACCAAGATACAAACCTAGCTCTAATATACCTCTAATCTCCTGAAGGCTCCAAAGCTTAAGGATATGCAAGGACAGATGTCCAAGCTACTCCTGGTAAGGGTTTGGTTTAGTTTTATTGCACCAAGATATGCATCTAATCTTAGTTCTAATATACCTCTAATCTCCTCAAGGCTCCAAAGCTTAAGGATATGTAAGGACAGATAACTAGTAATAGGATGGGTATATATTTGGGAGGATGGTTTTTGGTATTGTGTTTTAGTGACAGTTGTTGTAATGATGATTGAAGTTTAAGTTTCAGCAGAGTAGCTTTATACATTTTGTTGGCTTTTAGTGTAGAGGTGATGGAGGGGCATTTTGCTTATTTGCTAAGGTCTTTTCATCAACCATGTTGGCTTATAACTGCAACTTCTGTCAGTTAAAAATAGTGTGTGGCCGTTGGAAATACTGTTTAATGGCATTTTGCATAATTGTTTAATGAATTTTTTATGTTGATTTATAGTTATAATCAATAATTTTTTTTTAATCTGATGATTTTTTTTAATATGATTTAAGAGAATGCTAATTTGATATTTGATTTAAAATGGTATATATATATAAGTTGTATCATGTTTTCAACAGTTAAATCTACTAATCAACATGATCAAACTCTAATTGAAAATAAATCTATGTGCATATCATATCTAAGTGAATTTTCATTTTTCTTTTTCTTTGTTTTCTGATTTCGTTTTGTGGGCTTGGGCTTGAACAGGAAGTCCCCGAGAGCCAGCGAGCAGATGCAGCGAACAGCCTTGTTTATGAAGCCAACGTTCGTCTAAGAGATCCAGTGTATGGATGTATGGGAGCCATATCCTCACTGCAACAGCAAGCACAGTCCCTACAGTCAGAGCTCAACTCTGTGAGAGCAGAGATCATGAGATACAAATTTCGCTCGGAGGCCGCAGCCATGCACCACCAGCCACCCGGCCAATCCTCTCATCAAGCTTCAATGATGCCTTCTTCCTCTGCTGTTTATTCCCAAGGCAGTGCATCTACAGACTATACTGCCATGAACGACCATTCTAATTATTATGGCTGACACCATCGATTAATAATCAACAGCATGGTTCCTAGTCGTCATTCTGAAAAACCAACTCTAACAATTGGATGAGAATTCTTTATTTCTATATATACAGGGATGCAGGTTATCGCCATTATCATATTATCGTCAGCGTTTTAATATTTGTGAAGAGTGAAAACTCTCACAGTATTCATTCATATTGGGTAATAAAAACTCCTTATGGGACTGTAAACCTGAATTGCACTTCCATATGAAAAGGTATGGAAAGCGCTTGCGGTCTAGTAAAAGCCGATATGTTCTTCTAAGATATTAATTAGGCTATAGTTCTTGAGTCTGGCTTTTAAATTTTAGTACCACTCTTTACTCTTTGGAGGCGTTCCAGAGATTAAAAAGATTGAATACAAGGATTTCTCAATATTAAAATTTAAAGCTTGACTATTTGTTATTGTTGTTAGTACAGAGTTTCATTATTGTTAATTGTTTTTACTCCGCCCAGTAGATTTACATGGTGTGAGTTTTTCTTAATTCTGTAAATGAATGTACCCTATTCTGTAAATGAATGTAGCATGAACCTCGGTGCATATAACAACGATGGTATCCCTGAACGCTTCGATAAACTATTAAAACACTAATTGATAATTCCATATGGTAAACAGAAAACAATCCTTGGATGGCTACTTAAACAGAAAACAATCCTTAGGCCAACAATGGTCATGATGAGACGTGGATCCAAGTGGTCTGTAGGAATAACTAAAACAATAAGGAAAAGGACACTCTCAAGGGTTTTGTCCACAAATCCACAGTAGCTCCTAGCTTGCCTTTGTTATAACAATAGTGGCCCACCTCCCCTACCATCCTTCTTGCAAGGTGTTGTGAGGACCACTCTTCCTTCCCTTTCCCAATCCCTAGCTTGAGGAAGCCTTTGGTCTTTGTTATAACAATAGTGACCCACCTCCCCTACCATCCTTCTTGCAACGCTACTATCCTTCTTGTAAGGACCATTCTTCTTGCAACGCTACTATCCTTCTTGTAAGGTGGAGTTGTAGGGACCACTCTTCCTTCCCTTTTCCAATCCCTCTACAAATTAAATAGCTAATGGCCTTTTGAATATGCTAAGGTAAGAGCCATTATTATATAGCACAATGCTAAGCTAAGAGCCATTACTCTATAGTAATAGTTTTTTTGGTGTAAAGAAGTCTAAATATTAGAAATGACATAGCTAATAGCTAATGGCCATTTGAATATGCTAAGAGCCATTACTTTATAGCATTAGTTTTTTAGTGTAAAGAAGTCTAAATATTTCAAACCCTTATAGAGTGCTAGATGAGCTTAGTGATAAAGAGGAGGTGAGAGGGAAACTCTAATTGTTGGTTCTCAATGAATGTTTCTTGATGGAATGACTTTGTCTTAATCAACCATGGAATAAAGCACATAGTTTGAGAGCTTTTATGTTCAATTGGTGAGTTTGATATTTTGTGTTTGCAAAAAGTAAAATTGAAAGTTTTCTTCTATGAAGGAGCTTGTTGTGATTTGAATTAATGTTGCTTGTTTTCATTCTAGCCATAGTAAAGGTAGGTGAGATGTTTCTACTTTAATTTCTTAGTTATTTTCTACATTTTTTTTGGTTGGGAGAGACCCCAAACAAAGAATTGTTTCGACCCAACTTCATTTACATTGCAAGTTGTTAGGGTTGGCCAACATTTATGCTTTGCCAATGATGCTAAGGAAAGAGAAAACCTTTGGTGAAAGATGAATGAGGAACTATTAGAGGCCCCATGGCTTGCTTATGGTGATTTTAATATGGTTGAAATCTTAAAAGACTAGGAAGTTGTGTTACTAGCAAAAATCCCTCTTGTAGGAAATGAGGCATGATAGCTAAACTAGGGATGTAAGACTCTAATAAAATACAGTGCCATGATTTTATGGAGTTGTGGTTTAAGTGAAATAACTTTCATATAGGGCTTGAGTAGGTTATAAAGAGGCTAGAAAGAGTCATGCTCTTGCAAAATATACAATTTTGATGTTTTTGGTGGAAGGCTAGTTCATGTTTTTGGGATGAACACTTTATCTAATCACCAACCCATTTCATTCATTATGTCTTTGGGTGTAGAAAATGTGAGAATACATAGAATTCATTTTTTTCTAAATGTTTCTCTTCTCTAGAATAATTAGAGAATTTTTGAGGTAAAAAATAGGCCTCAAAACTAAAATGTGCTATCAACATCAACTTTAGAAAAACCAATAGGATTCAAGATGACAATGTCAACCATAAGGGTAAAATACATGTTTCTTTTCACTATGCATACTTTTCATAGACCCACATTAAGATAAACCGGAAATACATGAACAAACATGTTTTTATTTTCGAGAAACAAATTTTTTCATGTATTTCTAGTTTATCTCATTGTGGGTCTATCAAAAGTACGTAGAGTTGGTACTCAAGAAACATGTTTTGTTTTAATGTATTTCTAGTTTATCTCACTATGGGCCTCTCAAAAAAATGCAATGTGGGCACTCATTGGATGTAAAATTTAATTATGCATCCAATGAGTTCCTACTCCTGAAATTTGAGTAAACGTACAAGGAGATAAGTTAAAAAAAATGTTTTATTTTTGTACCTCTGAAAATTAATCTCTTATTTTATTATTCTCCTTAGGAGGGCCATTTTAGACCTCAAAATTTCAAAATTTCTCTAATGCCTGATTGTCCAGTTTGTATCAAAACAATTTGGATTCCAATCTCCAATCCAAGCGATGACAAACAATATTATAGGGTGGGTGGATTAACATCTCCAAAATTATGGCCTTTCTCAAAGGATTTGGTCGACATATTGCATATGTTTTTCGAAACAAAGGAAAGTTGTTAAGGAATAACCATAGTTTGTTTCTCAATTTATTTAGAATAGTGCCGATGACATTGAAAACCATGGTTATGGAGCCAAAATTTATCATTTCCTTATATTCAATGAAGTCTTTCATGCTAAAGGGGCCTAGTTTCACATCCACTTACATTAGAACAAAACATAAGACATGATAGGGTGAGTGCAAGCTACTAATGGTCTCTCATGACACATTAGTAGCAATGCAAACATGGAAAAACAACAATCTGTTAACTTGGAGGGATTATTCAAGGTACTTTTGCAATGAATTTAAATATGGTGTAAAAAGATGAAATGTAGGAAATTGAATTAGCTTTTTGAATATACAATTTTATTTATAGAGATTGTGAATAATTATGTTAAATTTGAGTTTTTCTAAGAGTGGTATGCTATTTTTCTAGAAAATTATAAGGTATATGTCTCAATTAGTGCAAGTGTTGAGTACCTTGATGAAGGAATTTCCTTCCAAAAATTTGTAATTGTAGAGAACCCACTGTTCTAGTGTGGTGCATTTTTTCAAAAAGTAATATATATATATATATGTGTGTGTGTGTTATCACATATAGTTGTCAAGAGCAGCAGGTCGTCCAAGTTCATGGTCTGCATAGGAAGCGTCCGAGCGCAGCATGCAAAGCAGCTCATTTCGGGCTTAAAATACAAATTGGTGGGCGCAGTTTTGCGACGATGGAGATCCCACGTGAGGATCATATTAGTGGCCCCTGGGTATTCAGAGTTTCAGAATTGCATGAAGTATAGCAGCTTGAAAAACACACGAAGCCTGAAGGCCCGGAGTAAGTCTCAGTCGTCTAATTCAAATGGACATGCGGCGCTAGATCTAGAGCTCTAGTGGAAAGCGAAGGGGAGAAAATCTTGAAGACTCGAAGTAGCTCTCGATCGTTGATCAAGAAGGGAGCAGAAGGGTCATCAATCTGGTTGAAGGGGTCAAAGTCCTGAAGCATGAGCAGAGCTGTTGATTGAAGCAGACGCACGTCAATAGATCGACAACTCTGGGTAAAAACCATAGAAAGTAAGCGAGATTTGATATTTGATTTTCCCGGAGCCTAGAGACCCGAAAAATGTCTCATTCGTCGATCAGTAGGAGTCACGCATTGCCAGATCCTTCACTCCAAGTAAAAACAACATAAGACAAAGGAGGTTTGAGGTTTGAAAAGTTTGAAGCCCAAATCACGAAGCAGATCTCGGTTGTCGATTCGAAAAGGGATCATCTGATCCATTGATCTGAAAAGGGAAGATTTGAGTCATTGATCGTAAATCCTCTCCCAAGATCACAAGATCGACAACCACATTCCATTACAGGGACGCGACGTGCTCGAGCGATAATTTTTTTGAGTGATTTCGCAATTGAAACCGTGGTTTGTCAAAAGTAATACGTGGCAAAAGGTGGTGGATTTTCGGCTCAAAAGCGGTGTGAACCCAAACCACCTTTGAGAGGCCCCGCAATCACGTGTTTATATAGCGTCCTATCCAAGAGCAGTGTGTAGCTTCCCCCTGGGCATTAAGTTGCATTTCAATCCCGAGAAAAGGTAGTTAATGAAAATGGAGTTGGTGGCTGAAACCTCAACTCACTCAGTAATTAGAAAGTATGGAGGAGCTGGCCATGGAAAACAGAGTTGTCAACCTGAGGTACCCCCATCGACAGATTCTCCTGCAGACCCATGCCGATCTGAGCTCGCGTCTGACAGAGTGATACATGCATAGTCTGACAAAAGACTTCTCAGACGCAAAGTTTTGAATGTAGTGATCAGATCACTCTCCTGATAGTCGGGGACTGTTCTGAGTATAAATAAGTAGTTTTGATATTTTGTTATGGTCATCAAGTGGTTGAGAAGAGCTCCCTATTTTGTAATGTTTTGATGCTAGAACTGTTATCTGGTTATGTATCGGATTTGAGACTTTCAAATTAATAGAAGTCAACCTCTTTTCATATCTTTGTAAAAACTCTGCTAAAACACTCGGGTATGGAGGATCCAATCGAGGGTTGTTATGTTGTTGTAATGTAGGTTTGATTGCAGTGGTATTGTGACCAGTTTTAGTCAGCTTCATTGTGATATTTTCCCCTCTTACACTGAATGGCTCGAGCATGGAGGATCCATTCGAGTTGTTGTAGCTACATGGTGATGTAGGTTTGATCATTGTGTTGTTGTGACTGTGTTGATTATTGTATTGTTGTTTGGACATATTTCAGTGTCTGAAGCTTGATCTTAAGAGTGATCTTGATTCTGAGTTTTTCTTCTCCAAGTTGCTTGAAGGCCTGATGCCAATAGTAGTCTTGTCTACCTTTCTTACTAATTCTTCCCTCTTCTCACACTTAAACTCAATTTATTGAATGAAGTTAGTTGGGGCCCTCACTTCCTTGTACATTTCTTGTTCGGTTATGTGTTGAACATCATTCATATATTGAGTTTTGTCCATTGACCTCCACTCATATAAACCAAACATCCACCAAAACATCTGATGGGTACTGGGCTCATCCTCCTGCAATCTGAGGGTGACTATTGTTGATATTATGGCAGCTGCAGGAGGTATTTACCTCCATGTGTAAACCTGACGAGAATAGAATATTTCAAGAAGCAAGAAGAAACCCTAATTATTTGGCTAATAACCCTAGAAGACAAGTCGACTCAAGAGGATAACTTGTATTAGGTTATTAGCCTCCAAGAGAAGAAGTCAGCTAAAGGAAATATTATATACTAAGTAAATAGACTCCCAGAATGAGAAGTCAGCCCAGGAAGTTTTCCAGATTTAGTATAAATATAGGAGGCTAGTCTTCATTTTGGCAGGTATTCTCAGAACTGCAGAAGAAACACTTGTATGCACTGCAGTTGGCCAGTTTTTCTGCAAGTTTGGAGGAGAGTTTTCGTTGCTGCTGCTACAGCTAGTAGATTTTGGTTTTTTCTTGGACTATCTCTTGGTTATGGTTTGGAATCTCTGATCAACTCTTTCTTGGTGCCCTATCCTTGGAGAAAGGTGTGCCACCCTTTGTTTGGCTATCTAGCTGAGGGTTTTCTTCCAGAATGATTCTCTATCAAGGTTAAGGTTCTTGGGGGTGGCTTCGGCCTATGGTTGGGTGACAATAGTGATATTGTCTATGGGTAAACGAGCACATCCATTAGATTCTAACATGTTATGGTCCCACACCTCCTTCATTTCAGTCTAACCACTGGAAGGGAGCATATCCATAAGGATGCTAAGCTTGTTGAAGAACTTCTGCTAGGGTTTCTAGCAGGAGTAGTTACCAAAGCACTGTCTCTAGGGTTACTAGCAGGTGTAGTTGCAGAAACCCTAAACCTCTCGTTGAGGAACCTTAAGTGAAGGGATTGACCTAATTTCTGGATACACTAGTCTGCCTTAGCCTAGCACATCTCCTGATACTCTTAGCAAGCAAAAATGTCAAGTTAGATGTTTTGGTCAAATCTAGGGTTGATCCAATCAAGGCAACCATGATTTACTCTATGAAGTCAGAAAACAAGTTAGATGGGGATTCTAACTTCATAGCTTGGAAGACAATGGTTTCCCTCATCCTTGCCAAGAATAAAGTGTTGGATATCATGAAAGGAAAGATCGTGGAACCAAAGTTTGAAGAAGGAAAAGAGAAGGAACCACAAAATGTTGCAGTTATGGAGAATTTCAAAGACAGTGACATCAATGCCATGAGTATCATAGTGGACTCTATAAAATACCACTTGATACCCTACATCTCCCATATTGACTCATCTAATAAGATGTATGATTCCCTAACAAACTTCTTCTCAGTCAGAAACATTGGACAAGTAATGAGTCTAAAGAATGAGCTCCATGACATGAAGATGAATGATGATGACAACATAACATCATACCTTGTGAGGATCTCTCAGTTAAGAGATGAACTACAAGATATTGAAGAGATCATATCATAGAAGGAACTGGTAAATATAGTACTCAATGGTCTTCCCAAGACATGGGATGCATTTTCCGCAAGTATGAACACAAGGAAGGAGTATCCTACATTCAAAGAACTTTGGACTTGATGTGCACAATAAGAATCAATGATTAGTGAAAAAGAGAAACCTCAAAATAAATACGATGATCAAGCCTTCACAACAAGATTCAAGAATTTCAGGAACAAAAGGAAGTTTGGTTCAAGGAAGAAGCCAAATCAAGAGAAAGATATGTTATAAATAAAATGCTTCAACTGTCAAAAGTATGGTCACTACAAGAATCATTGTCCCGAGCTAAAGAAAAGGAAGGAGACACAGGAAGAATCAGTTGTCGAAGAAAAGGAACCTTCAAAGAAGATTAAGCATGATGAAACAAACTTCTTCTTCTAAGACAAGGTAAACAACACTCTTCATAGTTCTTGTACATACCACGTTTTCTGTACATATCTTGCATATCTATTTCTTAGAAGATAATATGTTAAAATAGAAACTATACTTATGGAAGAAAAACAAGATAAGGATTTCTACAAGTCAGACAATACACATGAAATGATGAAGTACATCAACAACCCTTGATAACAATTCATGTGGAAGTTATTATCAGAATCAATCTTGAAGAAACCTAGAAAAAGTAAAGACAGAAAGAAGTCAACAATCAAGAAGAAATTGGAAAAATATTTGTGACACTTTGCAGAAGGCAATAAGAATGCAAACGGAAGTGTGGAATATCCTATATGGAGGGAGCCGATTATATTATCAAAAGAAGAACATGCATTCGTGCATGAAGCAAGGATTAGGAGGGAACTAATCCTAAATTATATGATCCATTGAAGATGATGAATTATCTATCCATGGTAGCAACCATGAAAAACAACATGTGTTCAATATGACTTAAGAAGAAGACTTCTTCGAAAAGAATCCTTAAAGTAATCCCTGGTTGTCCATCCACATCCATGATCCTATGATGAAAGAAAGAAGTTGGAATCTTCAGAGCATGGAATCTATAGAAAAATCCATGAACTCAAGAGCTAAAGAGAAACATGAGGAAGAACATGAAGATTCCAAGAGAGAAAGAAAAGATAGAGCAACCAGTCAGTGTATCGAGAATCAAAAGACTACCAGCATGATATGAACTCACTAAAAGAAATCAAGAAGAGGAACTAAAAGTTGTGATGAAGAACAGTGTATGGAAGACTTATGAATGAAAGAATTTCAAGATCTAGAACTAGAGGTTCTCCCAGATGGAGGGAGAAGACTATGATGATTTCTTGTAAGCCGGACATACCTCTACATGAGCCAGTATATCATCCGCAATATCCATAGGTTGGAGTTTACATGTAGAGAAACCTAAAAGGCTTTGAGGTACACCAGAAAGAGACCCTTGTATGTAGATGGAAGAAGATCTCGTATGGATTCAAATAACTTGGTGCAGAGCCTTCAATACACAACAAAAGCGTGGTGAAAAGATTTCCATAACAGAGATATTGTATCATAATGGTTACTTAGAAATCCAGGATGATGGATTGCTAATCCATGACAAAATCTCATAGATATGTTCCAGTTTGAGCCCTGCCACGATGTTATGAGCTAGCAGGAAACATAAGATGAATCCATCAATGATATACTACATTGATCAAAGCTATATAAAGCCTTCAGAGAAAACTAATGTTCCAGAAAAACCGAAGTACATTGAGATCAATAATTACACTCTTCGTGATGAAGTCTAGAAAAGATAAAGTGGTTCTCCAATATATATCTCCACAAATGAGCAGATAAGCAGACATTTTTTGTGAAGCCTCTGTCCAAGATGAAAAATTTTGTGTACTCAAGCTGGAGCTCATGGAGATGACTTCCTTATTGAAAAAGGAAGAGATGACTGGCAGGTTGGGAGGGAGCATTGATGTGTTATTGATTTATGGACAATCATTTTTCAAGTTCAAAAAATGGTCCAGGATGATCAGTTCCTTTCTAGTTCGGAAAGTGGTTTGAGATTTCTGATGGACAAGCATTTGCCAATTCAGAAAATGATCCAGATCGAATGATCATTTTCGTAATGAAAATGGTTTGATGGATTGTTGATGTACCATAGACAGCGATTCCCCTTATAGTTAACATAGGGAATGGTCTAGGATGGTATCTCTTCTTGACGATCACTCTTAGTAGTGGTCAAGAAGACTGGTCCGCCTCGTCGGACAATCATTCTTTCAAAGCTCACAGTTGTGAGCAGTTTCGAAGAATGGTCGGTTTTGGAGGTTGGTGCAGGACAATCATTTCCATTGGAAATGGTCCGGACAATCATTCCCTAGGGAAGATTCATTCTCTCCAGGATGCACTTTGTTTAGTGCCAGAGGAATGGCCCAGATAGGTGAATTTTCCAGGTTCAACAATGAGGGACATGCATTCCCTAGGGCATACTCATTCTCTCCAGGTTGCACTTTGTTTAGTGCCAGAGGAATGGCCCGGATAGGGAATGGTCCAGGCTCAGAAATTGGGACAATTATTCTTCCTTTCTTGAGAAGAATAGTCCAAATAGCTTATCATTGATGTTTTACCTTCTAAGGGAAGATGCTCTTCCAGATCTCACAGATGTGAGTGGAAGAATGGCCCAGATGACTCAGTTTATATCATAACAATGTTTTCTGTGCAGGTTGATATTAGATGATATGATTGTTATGGAGATTGTATGTCTCCGAATAATAGATGTATACTACTGTGGTGAATGTGTTGCACTTATTGTGACTATATGTCACTGATCAAGTATCTGTGTGCTACTTGGTGTGGTAGTGTACCACTGGATAGTAGTTATGTACTACTATGGATAGACACAGTTGTGTTCTATTGAATGACATTGTTCCGATTGCCTTGAATACTATCAGTAGTGTTGTAAAATGTTTAATCAACTAGATGGATGATCAATGGACAAAGATTTTCCAGACGGAAAATGGTCCAAGACATTTATTCTTCTAGGACATATGTCCAAATTAGAAGAATGGTTCTTGTGTCACTCTGTGGACTGAGTGACTTATCCAACATCATGGATGATTACTCAGATGGAGTATGGTTTCGAGAGATGATGCAGCTGATGAAAATGATAGTGATGATGGTGCTCATGATCTAATCATGAGATAGTCTATACGACTATATTGATGCTACCCGGTGAATGGTATGTTTGTGCTCAATACCATTACCTTCAATACCTCCCTAGCTAGGAGGGAGTGTTGATATTATGGTAGTTGTAGGAGGTATTTACCTCCACGTGTAAACCTGAAGAGAATAGAATATTTCGGGAAGCAAGAAAAAACCCTAATTAGTTGGCTAATAACCCTAGAAGACAAGTCGGTTCAAGAGGATAACTTGTATTAGGTTATTAGCCTCCAAGAGAAGAAGTCGGCTAAAAGAAATATTATATACTAAGTAAATAGGCTCCCAGAATGAGAAGTTGGCCCAGACAGTTTGCCAGATTTAGTATAAATACAAGAGGTCAGTCTTCATTTTGGCAGGTATTCTCAAAATTGCAGAAGTATCACTTGTGTGCACTACAGTTAGTCAGTTTGTGCACAAGTTTGGAGGAGAGCTGATGTTGCAGCTACTGTAGCTAGCATATTTCAGTTTTTTCTTGGACTATCTCTTGGTTATGGTTTGGACTCTTTGATCAGCTCTTGCTTGGTGCACTATCCTTGGAGAAAGGTGTGCCACCCTTTGTTTGGCTATCTAGCCTAGGGATTTCTTCCGAAATGATTCTGTGTCAAGGTTAAGGTGCTCAGGGGTGGCTTTGGCCTATGGTTGGGTGACAATAGTGATATTGTCTATGGTTAAATGAGCACATCCATTAGATTCTAACAACTATCAGTGCTAACATTCATGGTACCGTTGTCGAGGAACGAATTGAAGACTTTTCCCTGGGATAAAACGACAACGAGATTCTGATTCTAAAGGTGCATCAAACATTAGAACCATTGAAGATTGCAACTTGCACTTGGAGACTCCACAATCGAAGACTCCACTAGGGAGGATCTTGTTGACAGAAAGATGACCATACCGAAGGGGAAGACCATGTATCAATTTGTGAGCTTTATTCATGAAATCTTGTTCTTGTTTATCAACTCGTTTCTCTCTTTTCCTTCACATATAAAGAGGATTATCCTCTTCTTTGTCTATTTAGATGATAATATGACTTCCTTTATTTATCCATCCTTGGAAGAAGAAAACATGACCTCTTCTTGTGTTGTAGATACCGATCTCATGTCTTCACCTCTGCCTATAAATAAAAGTGAGATATGTATTGCATCTCCTCTTGAAATTGATCACCCTTGTAGCCCTGAGGAGGTTGAAAATAATTCACAGTCTTCTCAAATCTTGTTACCCTCCATTATTCCTGTTGAGCCTTGCCATCAACTCGTTAATACTCATGATCAATCGACCGCTTTTCAAATTAAAATAAGAAATAAGTTGTTTAAACCTTTAAGGCTGCCACTTGACCTTCATCCTTATCCTCTTTATTCCTTTGAGTATCTTCCTCGGTTTTATGGGGAGGATCATATTACAACCGAGAGGCACTTGGGAGCCTTTGAGAACTTTGTTGACCAGTTCAAGATTGTTCATGAGGATGTTACCATGAGGTTTTTCTCACACTCTTTGTCTGGAGATGTTGTTGTGTGGTTTAGATGTCTGGAAGTTGGTTCTATTGGATCATGGACCGATCTATGCCATGCATTTTTAAAGTGTTGGGGTGAGAACAAGTCCCTTGATCAATACTGGTTTGAGTTTAATGACTTGAGGAGAGGGGAAGAGGAAGCCTTGGTTGTCTTCAACGAGAGGTTTTACAGTGTTTATCATAGTATTCCTGTGGAGATCAGACCCACAGAGACTTCTGCCATGGTGTACTATGTCATGGTTCAACATTCAGAGCTTGTCCTTCTCTCGAGAGAAATGAAATATTCATCTTTAAGACAGTTGTTTGAAGATGATGAAGAGGTCGAAGAGAACATCAAGGCTAGAAAGGGAGTTCATACACAAGAACATCATGAAAAATTGCATGTACATAAGCAAGAAGACTGTCAGTATGTTTCATATTATGAGCAAGAAGACTGTCAGTATGTTTCAGATTCTGAGCAAGAAGACTATCAATATGTTTCAGATTCCGAGCAAGAAGACAATGAGTATAATTCAGATCTGGAACAACAAAAAGGAGGTGGATGTGACTCACATTTGAAAACATATCCTTCCATATTTGTAGATTCTATGGGCAGGAATGCATATCCATCTTATGATTAGTTTCTGAGACATTTTGAGCATGTAGCATGTAGCATAGAGAACTATCCTGCTGCACCATTATCTTATGATCATTCTTATGAAGAAGATACTACAAATTTTGATGATCAAGAGTTGTTTTCAAAAGAACATGGAAGTCTTTTATTTTCAAGCAGAGAGGCATTTACAGAGGAGCATCCTCATCTTCTAAAGTAGCCAGGATTCTGTCACGCGATTCATGATCTTATGGCTATATACATGGAGTCGTATGTTTCAGATTTTAAAAATTTCCAAGACCTCACTATAGAGACTTTTCCTTTAATCATTGAGGAAAAACATTGTGTGGAAATCAACCATCTAGGGCTTGTAGAAGACATTCAAGAGAATGATAAATAACAGAGCTTTCCCATGGTTCCTGTTTATGATGATTATGATCTGGATCCTTGGGAGAGTCATGAAGAAGAAGAGGGAGAACCAAATGTGTAGTTCATATCTTATCTAGAGCTTGCAAATGAGAAACCATCACCTGGGATCAGTTAGCCTGCATCGGTCGTTCGCTCACCCGTGCTTGCCAGAGACATTCAACCATGTGTGAGAAGTTGTAAGACAGAGCATGTTTTTTGTCACCAGCCCAATGGATTTTGTCATTTTCTCCATGAAACTATAAGGGAGTACATGGAGTTTCATTTCCTGTATGCCTTGGAGCCACTCGACTTTATCCTAACTTCAACACTGGGAGGAGAGATGAAAAGCGTAAGTATTTTGCTGTCACAGTTGCATTGTTTTTATTTGATCAGTGATAGAGTAAACAAGTTTGTAGCTCGAGAGTTGCTTGAATGGCTATGGTGGAAGTTTTCTTTCACCTAATGCTTTGTAAAAATCAATTAGTCTAGAAATGTACATAAATAAGCTCCTCCTAGAGCCCATGTATTTTTCTTTCGTTTTTAGGATAGTGTTCTTGTCGGCCTTTAATCCTCAGTAGGATGTTTTTTGAGCATGACTCCATAGCCCAATGCAGAAGGTGACTGGAACTACTTGTTCTTGGTAGCTCGCAGGGAGCATGACATCCCCCGTGGAGCCAAATGTTATCACATATAGTTTCCAAGGGAAACAGTTCGTCCAAGTTCATGGTCTGCACAGGAAGCATCTGAGCGCAACATGTAGAGAAACTCATTTCGGGATTAAAATACAAACTGGTGGGCTCAGGTTTGCGACGGCGAAGATCCCCTGTGAGGATCAGATTAGCAAGCCCCAGGTATTCAGAGTTTCAGAATTGCACGAAGTATAGCGCCATGAAAAAAAACTGAAGCTCGAAGGCTCAGAGTAAGTCTCAGTCATTCGATTCAAATGGACATGCGGCGCCAGATCTAGAGCTCTAGAGGAAAGCAAAGGGGGAAAAATCTTGAAGAATCGAAGTAGCCCTCGATCGTTAATCAAGAAGGGAGAAGAAGGGCCATCGATCTGGTTGAAGGGTTCAAAGTCCTGAAGCAGGAGAAGAGCCGTTGATTGAAGCAGACGCACGTCAATAAATCGACAACTCTGGGTAAAAAACACAGAAGGTAAGCGAGATTTGATATTTGATTTTCTCGGAGCCCGGAGACCCGAAAAGAATCTCAGACGCCAATCAATAGGAGCTACGCATCGCCATATCCTTCACTCCAGGTAAAAGAAGAATAAGACAAAGGAGGTTTGAGGTTTGAAAAGTTTGAAGCCCGAATCGCGAAGCAGATCTAGGTTGTCGATTCGAAAAGGGAAGATCTGATCCATTTATCTGAAGAGGGCAGATTTGAGTGTTCGAAAACACAGGTATTCCAACAGATGACGAACACCTTTAGTAACCACTCACATAACCAGATCAAAGATCAACACACCAATGTTTTCACGTGGTAAAACCCCTACGGGGAAACATCCATGGCCCCAACCAACACGACCATTTGGAGTAGTTTATTAATGCAAAAGAAAAAGATTACAGAGAGATTTTACGATAGAGTTTCTCACAATCGATCATCGACAAATGACCCTCCATGTTCTTTAAATAGATATCATGGACCAATCGGGTGTTAAGCCACGAATCAATGGTCGTTAAGATCAAGGAGAGTATGAACCATCGGATCACTCTATGTCGGGAACATATCATGACCGTTGATTTTCCTAACTACAAATGCATACTAATGCATACTAAATAAACACACTAAGAAACACACTTTTACCCTACAACATATTAGACCAAGTAGATCTTAACTAACTCCTAAGTGTATAAATATCCTAACATCCCCACTTAAGAACAACTTGGGATAGGATTGAAGGATTTACAATGTTGACACAATAGGAGAAGGAAGGAGGCATTAGAGCCTATCCCCCCTTAATGCTAGCTTCCTGAACTCCTAAAATAGAGTGAAGTTTGGAAAACTTTGCTTCTGTAAGAGACTTTGTGAAAATGTCTGCAACTTGATCTTATGTAGGGAAAAAGAGCACTTCAATAACTTGATCACGAATGAGCTTTCTGATGAAGTGCATGTGTAGCTCGATGTGCTTGTTGTGCTGATGTTGAACTGGGTCTTTGGCGAGCTTGATGGCACTTTGATTGTTGCACCAAAGGCTTGTCAGATGCTGCTGCTCGAATCCAAACTCTAAAAGGATCTGTCAAATCCACAAGGCTTCCAGACTTGCATTTACCGTTGCTCGGTACTTTGCTTCTACTGAAGAAAGTAAAATATCCTATTGTTTCTTACATTCCCAAGTGACAGGTCCTAAACCAAGGCTGAAAACATAACCTGCAGTAGACTTCTGATCATCAGGGTCGCCGACCCAATCTGAATCAGTGAAACCAACCAACAAAGGAGTCCCCCCTGAACTGCAATGTATCCTGAACTGAACTGTACCATAGACATAGCGAAGTATCCTTTTAGCTGCTTTCCAATAGCTTTCATGGGGTGTTTTCATATACCGGGCAACAAGACCAACAACAAAGGAAAGATTAGGATGGGTATGAGTCAAGTATAAGAGGCTACCAACTAACTGACGATATAGGGTAGCATCAACTTCAGGAGAAGTACAGGTGGCAGTAAGCTTGACTCCAGACTGGAAGGGAGAAGGGGTTGGTTTACAATCATCCATGTGAAAGCGACGAAGAAGGTCACAAGCATACTTAGACTAGGAAAGAAAAAATCCTTCATTGGTTTGCAAAACCTGGAGGCCAAGGAAATAGTGCAAAAAACCTAAGTCTGTCATTTCAAATTTCTTCTTAAGATTGGTTTTCACATGGTTTAAAAGTTTTGAGTCACTACTAGTAAGGATAAGGTCATCAACATAAAGGAAAAGGATTATGAGATGGCTTCCTACTTTCTTGGTATAAACATTAGGATCATATTGGCATCGAGAGAATCCGGTGTTAATAAGAAATTTTTCCATTTTGGAATACCAAGCTCGGGGAGCTTTCTTAAGACCATAAAGAGATTTCTTAAGGTGACAAACAAGGCTAGATTCATTCTGGACATAGCCAGGAGGTTGTTCCATGTAGATTTATTCTTTCAAATCGCCATGTAAGAAGGTAGATTTAACATCCATCTGATGGACCTCCCATTTATGTGAGGTAGCATAGGGAAAGAACAAGGCGGATGGAATTCATTTTGGCTACAGGGGCAAAGGTTTCATTATAGTCAATTCCTTGAAATTGGGAGAATCCTTTGGAAACTAACCGAGCCTTGTGTCTGTCAACACTTCCATCTGATGCATACTTAGTTCTGTAGACCCATTTACATCTGACAAGTTTTCTTCCTTTTGGAAGAGGTACAAGATCCCAAGTATCATTTGCCATTAAAGAAC
>ML812847.1:0-20680 GCA_009831015.1 Picea engelmannii
AAGTTGAAGGCCGTTAGAACTAAATGCCTAGCAAAATTAAGAGAGCTGGTTATACATTTTCCAGTTGTGTGGACAACACCCTTTAAAGAAAAACGTTTTTTGAATTATTCGTTTTGATGCGATGGTTCGCTGTTTTATATTCAGGACGAATTTGTCAATGCCGTACTCGTTCCGTGCTGAAGATACCAATATCCGCCTGCTGCCCATTGCTGAGGTATTTATTTATTTATTTATAGATTGATGAGGTATTTATTTATAGGATTTAACCTTTACAATTGCTCTCGTTCCGTGCTGAAGATACCAATATCCACCTGCTGCGCATTGCTGAGGTATTTATTTATTTATTTATAGATGGATGAGGTATTTATTTATAGGATTTAATCTTTATAATTTGGTTTATGTGTTTATTTTTTTACATTTACCTAATCATATTTAAAAATTACTTTGATAGCTAAGTGATTGCCACTTAAGTGATTAACAGAAATTAAAATATTAACACCAGATAAAATAAGCGTAACAGTTTATTTGTTAATCAATAATAAAATTTAATATATTCTTTTAAGGATTCTTTTCATCTTATCAATGTTTCGGCATTGATCAGCCATAATTATGTAGCTGTACTAGTATCTACAGAGCAGTTATAATTATCGGTAGGATGTTACTTGGGAGCTAATAAATTATCCGCAGGCTGCCACTTGGGGCTGTACTATTCAATCATCCAAGATCCTAGCTAACTCTTTAACCAATCATCCAAACAATTGAACTTGAATTTAAGACCTCCCGAAGTCCAAAGAACCTAAAGAGGGTGGCTTTGCCAATCCATATCTTCTAATACCAAAGCAATTCAAATCTAACAGTTTATATAGCACTTGCAGCATTCTATGCTGCTCAAAGAGGAGAGTAAATAAAGGGTTAACTTGAGATCACTTTCACCTTTCACCCTCTCCTTAAACTATTTCAGTGAACTAAATTATATTTTTTGTTATTGTATTTTTATTTTTGTGTTATTATGTTGAAAATTGTTTTTAATGTTTTAATGTTTTTTTGTTAAAATATTATTTTGATTTTGGAGGAAGACTTAAAACTGTTTTTAACTAATTGTGCTATGTGTTATGTTGAAAATTGTTTTTAATATTTTAATATTTTATTATTAAAGTATTATTTTGATTTTGAAAAAACAACTTAAAAGTTAAAATTGTTTTCAATTAGTTAATAAGTTGTTTTTAAACTTTGGTGGGGATGCCCAGTGGTCTATCTAATTTTGTTACTAACTGCAGGGATTTATGTGAAAGCAAATAAACTACATGAATTTTTGTAAGCTTACAGTTGACATTAATATAAAAATCCACTTTTATCTACAAAAGAAAAACTTATTTTTAAACCTTAAAAAAACAAAATAAAGCAATTGGTATATTTATATATTTAGTAAGAAGATTATTTATTTACATACCAATAACATAATCTCTTGCTTTGTATTATATATAATCCACTTTTATCTTAAAAAAGAAAAACTTATTTTTAAACCTTAAAAAACAAGATAAAGCAATCGGTATATTTATATATTTAGTAAGAAGATTATTTATTTACATACCAATAACATAATCTCTTGCTTTGTATTATATATAACTGCTAGTTAAAATATTTCAATTTTTGTTTGCTTTATATTATATATAACTAGTAAAATATTTAAAAAACAACTATAAATAGATTTGTAGCAGCCATAATTTTAAATCATATTCATTAAATATAATTTTAATTATTTTTATATTTATATAATTATTGTACAAATTATTAAAATTCCATTCGTTAGAACCTTTTTTCTACCGCTCCAGCACTCGAAAGATTATTTTATGGATGGAGAAAGTTATTCGACCAAGTCTCATTAAAGCCATCACCGACAGTGTCTTTTTATCGTTTCAACTAAAACGTTTGTTTCGTGAAGAACTTTTATGTACACCATTGAATGAGCACAAATCCTCCATGACATCTCTTCGTTAGTAGTTTAACCTTTCGTGGGTGGTTCCTCTATGTCTTTGGTTAATGATTTGCATTGACTAATTATTTGATGGAGGTGTCCTCTCTTTCGGCATCTTAGGTTCTTGTTAAAGGGAAGATACATTCAACCAATTCATTGTTTATTTGATATACGTGTTTATATTTTATGTTATTTGTGATGTTCACCATGGTATGGTATATTCTTTTATGTTTAAAATAGAGAAGGTTAAAGGGTTTTGTTTTGGCTCGTTGTTGATAATTTTATTTTGGTAAATTTTTTTCGATGGTTACCATGTTTCTAATGGTCTTTTTTGTGGCAACCTTTCTTTTGGTGACCTTATTACAACTAACTTTCTATCTTGTCACTTTCAATCCTCCACCTGGAATCATTATTGATGTCCTATCTCCACCAACTTATATTCGATAACGAATCACCCTACACAACATTCCATTCTTCTTCCTCTCCAATTTTCTCCATTTCAAAATGTTATTTGTGTTATTGCTTGTTTCTCACCCTTTGATGCACCTTGTTTTGTCCCAACAAGAGCTACATCCTCCAATGATAAGAAAATCTAAGGAGATTGCGTCAACTAAAAGAAGAACTAAGCTCAATTCCCTTTGTTTCATCCTTGTACATGCTAAATCGAGAAGAGTTCATTAGTTCGAAGAAGACTTGAACTTAATTCCCTCTCTTTTGTCCTATGTGTCAAGAAAATTAATAAATTCATTATCCCTTACTTGTTGATTTCAATTTGTGAATTTGTTTTGCCAATATTGTTAGTTGGGCCTCCATTCTATCATTGGAATTGAAAGGGTTTGCCGAGTGTTTGGTTTCTTCAATACAAAGTGTGTTACACTTCAATATTGCTCACTTCGATAAGTGTCGTAAGTGTCGCATGATCCTCTCAACTGTTGCAAGTGTGGCATGTTCCTTACAACTTTCGCAAGTGTCGCAAGTTGTTCACAAGTGTCGCAAATGTTGTCCAAGCATACTTCCATAATGATGACACTAAGGAGGCACTTAAGACACCTCATACACTTGATTTGGAGAAGGAAAATTGATTAACTGAAGTCAAGGAACTCTTATCACCTGAGAAGAGCTCTTAAACAAAGGTTTTGAAGGTGAGCGCTCCCCTACATCAACCTTAGGAGCGCTGGCGATCCCCTATAAGGTCTTAGGGAGTGTTATAACGCTTATCTGCCCCTCAGAAGGAGAGCTATCCATCCTTGGAGCGCTGGCGCCCCCCTCAAGCTTCCTAGGGAGCGCTATAGCACCCTGATGCCCCTTTTGAGGGAGCACTGTCTAATATGAGGCAGTAGTTGGCCCATTGAGGAGAATAAGGGGAGGATCTCTCAAGTTTAGAAGGCACTTGCATTCGAATTCTTGGTTCCATTAGGAGATCCCTGATCCAAGGAGGGAATTCCTCAACTTGTTCTAAAGATAACTCAAGAGGTTAAGCTTCTCTTAACCTATATAAGCAAGCTCTATGATGGTGAAAAGGGGAAGAATTGCTATCATGAAACCTATGATCTCATAGGAAACACACAGTCAGCCAAAGGAGAGTGATCAGTGAAGCTGCTGTCATCCGGGTTGTGGATCTTTCGAGCAAGGGTTAGATGAAGGGGACTTGATGAAGCTGTCGCATTCGCATCTACGATTGTAAGTATTGTTGTCATTATTCTCATTAATATGACACACTTGGCCTGTTTCTTTCTAGTTTGTGTCTAATCTTACATGAACTTATCATTGATAGATAGATCTGTTTTCAAGCTAATATCAATAGAGTAGGAAGTGGTCGTATCTTGTTTGTCTACAGGGCTCGTCGAGGAGCAAAGGATTGGAGCTCAACTCGGAGCGTGCAGGGACAAACGTCGATAAAGAGGTACTTCTATTCTCCTTCCTTCTCATGTATTAGTTTGTGTAGATTTGAAAGGAAGTCAGTGTCCACATTAAGCATTTTATGTCTTAGAGTTAGGGTCAAACTCTTTGAGGCAATCTACCTGCCCGCAGGGAGATTTTCCTACAACAGAAACTAGCGACTCCACTGGGGAGTAGATTCGAATCGAAACTTCTTGTTTTGATCTCTCCTCATTGACCTTGTTCTACCCCTTGATTATTTCCAACCTGGTTCACTCCTCTTTTGATTGGTTTCATGAGTTGATTGACTTCGTACCCCATCACACTCAACCTAATTTTTGAGACTGAACTGCAATTTTTGGATTTTTGATACTTTTTGGAGCTTTCTGAACCTGGCGCCCCTATCCCTATGTTAATAGAGCGCCAACGCTCCCTGAGTGCCTTACACAGAGCGCTATAATGCTCCTTGTCCTTGACAACAGAGCACCAACCCTCCTTTGGCCAATAAACCTTCCAGAATTGTTTTCTTCAAGGTTTTACCTCTGTGTTTCTCTTGCTGGGTCACCTTGTGAGTCAATCCTTCTTCTTTTCCAGCTTTGACATCTGTCTTTTTGAAGAACAAACATCTTGCTGTTTGGATTTTGTAGCCTTCTTCACTATTGTTGTTGAGTTTTTCTGCCATTTGGAGTTTGAAACCCATGCATTGTCTTTCTCTCCTCTTCGACTGAACGAAAAATGCTGGTGAAGGTCATCAAAGGTCTACATATCTTTTCATTTGGTTTTAGTTAAGGTCATTGTTCTTCGACATTTCTTTTGGTGTGAAGTTTGATTTCTCTTTGATTTTTTCTTTCCTTTCGCTTCTTGTTTTGATCACAACAAGAGGGTGTATTGTTTGTATGATTCTTGCTTGTGTTGGTCTGATTTTCATTCATCCAAGAAGATAATTAGAAAGATGAGCATTGTGTTGAATTAATCATTGTTCATACGCAAACAATAAAAAACATCTTCATGATTGATTGTGCATGCTAGAAGGCATCTCAAAAGTTTTAGCATCACGTCAGGATTTGATTGAAGAAAATTTGTTTGAGGATATTCCTTATTAGTGCTTGTTAGTGGAAAGAACTCTCTCTCTCTCCCTTAGATAGACATTCATCGAAAAGAAATGAATGCTTATCATCTTTGATGAATTTGTGGGACTGAGTCATAATTCCATTCGTTTCACTTCCATGCACCCCTTTTGAGTAAAGAACAACTATAAAATAAACGCTAATTAAAAATCATCTAGAACTTTTTCTTTTCTAGGATCCTCCACCAACAATAGACTAGGCTTAGTACTTTGGATTATGCTGTAAGAATAACTCTCCAAAGTTTCCAAAACAAATAGTAGCATCTTGAGTTAGGGAGAGTCAAATCCAATTATCGTATAAGTCTGCCTGGGATCCCCCTCTCACACAGGGGTTACGCACGAGGTCACATTTGGGTGAGTTACAGATATTATCCCTCTGTGGCTTAACTGATTGTGGTGGTCAAATTGTACTATGGGGATCTCTTAAAGGTAAATCCACAATTACTTTGTGGAAGCCTTTTAGTTGATTTCGGGCTCGATACCCTGCCCGTACGTTTAGATCAGACTGTCGACTGTTCCCGCCCAGGGGCTAACTGCGAATTGGTAACCTTAGTGGCCATAATATTTAGGGTCTTACACAAGGTGATAGTGAAGGGAAGTCTCACTGTACCTGGAGTAGACATTGGTCAAACTCACTCGGGCTCCTTGGAGGGTAAATCCACAATTACTGTGTGGAAGCTTGCACCAAGGCGTAAGTCCGTTAAGCAAGTCGCCATTGTAACTGTTCCACCCCATCCCCGCCCCTTCTTGACTTGATCACGCGACGTTGGATTTCATCACCAACTAGTACGGTCATCGAAAGAAGGTCCTGTTTGCTTGGTTGTGATTCTTAGATTCTATTAGCGTATGCTATTTCTTTTTGGTAGTTGGCCATAGATCTTTTTCACCAACTCTTTTTTGCCAACATCGACCCTCCATGCTGTTCGCAGAGGCTACAGGGACTTCCTCCAGAAAATATGGAAGGAAACACCCCTTTAACCCCTCATTCTACGGAGGAATCTCCTCAACAGAGCGAGGTTCAAGACACTACAACTTCCCAGGAAGAAGTTCCCACTCCTTTAGAGAATTTTTGAATTGTTTCAGAGTCTCCGGAAGCTTTCCGCATTCTGGAGGGATATGAACAACGTGTCCTCCAACTGAATTCCACTGGTGAATTTGTCATCGTCAATCCTTCTGACATTTCGACTAGGTCTCATCAAAACCCTTTAGCCGATGACCCTTTTTGGACCGCAGACATTGTTCGAAGTCCACCGTGCATGGTGCGAGATCTTTATGGGACAGGGATGGGTGATGACGCACCTATTTCCTACACCGTACCCCTAAACCATTTTACTGGTACCACCATTTTTACGGCCACACCGCCCGTTGGTCCAAGCACATCGTCCATTGGCCCAAGGTCTACTCTTCCCCTCCAGATGACCCATTCTACAATAGTCCCCTACATTTCGACTATTCCTGCCGGTAATGCGATAGTTAACCAAGCCATGATTAGCACACCCGTAACACCAAGACCTACACTCCCTTTTGGGTATAGAGCACTGAATGATTTCACTGCCACTATTACCCAAGTTGTACTGGGAAGTTCCATACCTATCCAAAAACCCGTAGGGACCGGTCTTGGTGGTCCTAATCCGCTCGGTGGCACCGGTCAGTCATTTACGTCTGGTTCTCAAATTTCGGGAACTCTACCTCAAGCTGGGGGGCATCCTCTCACCGGAGGACAAACTCCATTTGGGGGGCACCCTCATGCTGGGGGGCAGCCTCAATTCGGAGTCTACCATCAACCGTATGGACAAAATGTGTCTGCCACACCTAATCCGTGGAAAGTCCCTTTTTCAGGAAACCCACAGTTCTCGGCAAGACACAATTCTCAGAATCCGCAACAACCTCCTCATGGAAAAATTCCAAACCCAACCTATAACCCTCAAAACCCATCTGGTTATCCTTCGCTCACACATGCTTCTCAAAACACCTCAAATCCTGTGTACCCTGGTCAATACCAACCCCATACAAGAGGGCCCACTAGTTACAATTATCCATATAACCCAGTGATTGGCCCCACTGGTGTCCCCATGCCACACCAGCATTACCTACAGGTTAACCGAAAACTACATTTTCTAGCTACCCTGGACCTTCCAGACTTGTCTCGGTTAATGAATGATCCTATTTATCATTCTCCGGTTTGGCCAGCTATTCCAGCTAAACTTCCCTCTGATATCCAAAAATTCAATGGAAAGTCCGGAGAAGACCCAAACAACCACATGATGACTTTCCATTTGTGGTGTTCATCCAACTCCCTCATGGATGATTCTATTCGTTTGCGTCTTTTCCAATGAACACTTACGGGTTCTGCAGCGAAATGGTATATTGAACTACCACACGCATCTTTTCACGATTTCAACTCCCTCACCATGTCCTTCCTCACACACTTCCAACTACCCATTCGATTCGATACGGGTACTGAACTATTAACCTCCCTTCGTCAGACAACTTCCGTACATATCTCCGACCATATTCATGAATGGAGATGACGACGAAGGCTAATCAAAGCGGTCATTCCTGACCAATTGTTAGCAGAATGGTTCACTAAATCATTGTTACCCCAGATTGCTCATGATGTTGCCATGGGTGGTGTAGTCACCGATGAAGAAGCTATCGCCTGAGCTCAGTATTTAGACTTAGTCTATTCACAGTCCGACACTCTGTACGAGTTGATACCGAATGCTACCCGTGCCACTAACGATCCATCTAAACCATTTTCTGCTTCGCACGCGGATGGAGTTATTGGCTCTGTCAAAACCCAATCTACTTCCCAGTCGACTGGAACGACTCAGTGGCCCGCTTTGACGGCCGCTCCCAGCCCGACTACACCCTCTTCTAGCCCCCCTCAAACTCAAGTCTCTGAGGTGAATGCGGTCCAATCAACCCCTTAACAACAACCCGGGGGCAAGAAGAAAGCAAGAAACAAAGCAAAGAAAAACAATAACAACGAACAACCAAAAAATCAACCGGAAACACCTGCTGCTGAAAAACAACCACAATGAAAACCAAAATTCCCATGTCTCATTTGTGGTGACGATCACTACACTCGAGACTGCCCACATCGCAAAGAAGTGGCCAAGATTTTCAAGGGAAATTCACAACCCGCTGTGCTCACTCAGCCTTTTCCACAGCAACAATCTTTGTTTTCTCAAACCCCCACCGCAGGGGGCAGTTCCAACCAATCCCATGATGAGGCCTCGACAAGTGCCCACATTTACATGTTTAACGGGTTTAATCTAACCACTCGCACTGTGACACACGACACGCCAGTTAAACCTGATAAGCCGAAGACTGCTAACGGTTCTTCACCGGACCCGTTGCCATCTTCCGTTAGTCCTTCGTCTGCCAGCCCTCCATTCGAGCCGCTTCAGATTGAGAAACCTTCATTTGACTCTATTTTATGCCCTCCTAAGAGCACCATCCGAAAATCTACCTTCAATCCTAATTCACGGGCTGCCCAAAATTACAACATTGTAGAAGATTTGGCTCAAGCCCCGTGTGCTATGTCTTCCTTGTAAGTTCTACAACATTGTCCCAGCCAATGTAGAACGCTCTTAGCTACTATCAACGCTTTTGATCCTGAGTCATCAAATAACTTCACATTTAATCCGAATGATCATCAACCGCGACTCTCCCACTAGCTAGCTTTTCAAATCGATGTTGTTGTTCACAATCAACAAATCCACCAAACTATCTTGGATGAGGGAGCCTCTACTTGTGTCATGTCTCTAGCCTGTTGGAAAGGCTTAAAATCACCTGCCCTTAACAAATCCCCTACGATGTTATGCGCTTTCGATGGATGAGGTTTTCATCCTCACAGATTATTACAATCCCTCGTCGTTCAGTTAGGAAGTAGAACTATTACCATTGATGTCGAGGTGGTCGATGCTCCCCTCGATTACAACCTACTACTTGGAAAAAGTTGGTTCTACACTATGACTGTCATCACCTTGTCGGTGTTTCTATGTGTACCATTCCCCCATCAAGGCAAAATTGTCACCGTCGATCAGCTTGATTTCTGTACACCCGACGCTCGCATCCCCACCACCAACAACATTCCTTTTTTGGGAGACCACCCAGTTACGTATGAAAGCATTGGTTTTGGCTTATTGAAAGATTCTAGCCTTATGGTTACTTTCCCTACACCACTTCCACCTACTGCACATCATATTGCCGCTGTCAATATGATCTCGACTATGCCTTATCAATCCTTGGAATCATCTGATCCTTGGATTGTACCTAGTCCTATGGAATTCGATGTGCTCAGTGACACCATGCCACTTAGCCCAGCCGAGGCCGCATACGTAGCTATTCAATCTGTCTCTCCCTATTCGAACAATTCACATTTATTGGCACCTGATGCCTACTCGGTGCCCTCATGGTTGGATTCCCTGTCGTCTGTTGTTGATTACATTTCCCAAATTTTTCCTTCTGACGAATCTATTATAGAAATGCTTAGCATTGATGATCTGCCTTGGGATGATAACCATCATCGATCCTCTTTTCTTCTGCCTTTGGAAGAAATTTACCAAGACATACACTCTGTCTTCCCTCCCGATGTTACCGATGCTCCGCAATCTCCTATCATCACACAAGATACTCTCTCTGAGGGGAACATGGGTAACATCTCTACTACGATCGTTATTGACATTTCGATCAAAGAAGGTGTCATGGAAAACATTAACCTTGGTGCTAATTGCACACCCGAGTAAGTGGTCTCTTACACCGTTTTGTTTAATGAATTCCGCGATGTCTTCGCATGGAGCTAGGAGGAGATGCCAGGGATCGACCCTTCAATCGTCGTACACAAAATCAAAACTTACCCTGATGCAAAACATGTTCAACAAAAGCTTCACTCGGTTCATCCCAAGAAAATCGCAGCTATAAAGGCAGAAGTTGAAAAACTTCTAAAATCTGGCTTTATCTACCCCGTCCCTTTGACAGAATAGGTCTCCAACCTTGTTCCGGTTGCCAAAAAATAAGGGACCATCCGTGTTTGTGTTGACTATCGAGATCTCAACAAAGATTGTCCCAAGGACAACTACCCTATGCCCTTCATCAACCAAATCATCGATAATTGCATAGGGAGCGTAATCTTTTATTTCATGGATGGCTTTTCTGGGTATAACCAGATCGAAATCTTACCTGCTGATCAACATAAGACAACCTTTATCTGCCCATGGGGGACTTTCGCTTATCGAAAGTTACCATTTGGCCTCAAAAATGCTGGTGCTACTTTCCAGGGGGCCATGGCGTACGCTTTCCACAATATCAAGCATATCGTAGAGTCTTACCTCGACAATTTACCCGCCCACTCATCCAATTTCTCCGATCACATTGATCACTTGCGGGCATTTTTTCTTCGATGTCGGTTCTACCGTATTCGCTTAAACCCCCACAAGTGCATTTTTGCTGTCGAATCCGGTCGAATCCTCGATTTCATTGCCTCCAAAGATGGGATCCGGGTGGATCCTTTGAAGATTAAGGCCATTCTATCCTTACCCCCACCTACCAATTTAACCCAACTCCAAAGTTTGCAAGGCAAAGAAAACTTCCTTCATCGTTTCATCTGCAACTACGCTGAGATAACTAAAGGATTCATGCGGTTATTGCAGAAAAACACCCCTTTCATCTGGGATGACATTTCCCAACGGTCATTCGATGCTCTCAAGCACACCTTGACCCACGCTCCCTTGTTACACCCTCCGGAGTATACAAAGGACTATATCCTTTACTTGGCCGCCTCCACTTCCACTATTGCGATGATGTTAGTTCAGGAGGACCCCAACGGCGAAGAACATGTGATTTATTACCTGAGCAAGAGTCTATCTGGACCCGAACTTCGATATTCACATGTCGAGAAACTGGCTCTGGCAACCGTCATCACTGTCTAGAGATTCCGCCATTACATCTTATTATGCACCACCATGGTGATCGTAGACTCCAACCCCATGTACCACGTCTTGACACGCCAAGTACTTGGGGGAAAATATTCTAAATGGATCGTTATTCTTCATAAATTCGATCTTGAGTTTATGAAGGCCAAAGCCAAAAAATCCATGGTTTTTGCAGAGCTTATCTGTGCTCTCCCTTATGCCGATGAAAACATTGAACCTAGACATCCTCTCCCCAATGAATCTATCTTCCTCATCCGCACCTCCGATCCTTGGTACAGAGACATTCTCATCTACCTTCAAACCCAACGTTTTCATCCCAACATTTCTCGCGAAGAGCGTTGACGCATTCATCACCACTCTCGTCATTATCTCATCATCGGTGACACCTTGTACCGCCATGCTATTGACACCATCCTTCGACGATGTCTAATTCACAAGGAGGCTGAACACGTTTTGAATGATTGTCACCTTGGTGCCTATGGCGGTCACCTTTCCAAGATGGCCACAACTCAAAATATCCTATGTGCCGACTACTTTTGGCCCTCGATTTTCAAAGATTGCATCGAGGCCGTAAAAAAATGCCCACCCCACCAAGTCTTTAACAAGAAGGCACGCACCCACCCTACTGCGCTACACCCCATTATCGCCATCGGCCCCTTTGCCAAGTGGGGTATCGATTTCATGCAGTGTAAGCCTACCTCAGCTGGGGGGCACGGTTATATCATCATCGCCGTCGACTACTTCACCAAATGGGCTGAGGCTATGCCTACCTTCCTGAACGATGGTCGTATTGTAGCTCCGTTTCTTTTCAACCATATCATAACTCGTTTTGGTGTACCACGAGCCACTGTCACTGATCATGGTGCACACTTCAAGACGAAGATGATGAGCGAATTACATGTCAAATTGGGTTTTTTCCATGAAAAATCATCCCCTTACTACCCTCAGGTCAACAAACAAGTTGAGGTCATCAACAAAGTCCTAAAAACCATGATCCAACGCATGGTAGGGGCAAACAAGACATCGTGGAATTTACAACTTTTCTCCGCTGTCTAGGCTTATCGCACTTCTATGAAAACCTCCACTGGATTTACTCCTTTCCAGTTGGTGTATGGCATTGAAGCCGTTCTACCAATCGAGTGTGAGATTCCATCACTCAAACTGAAAGTAAAACTCCTGCCCCATACTTCTGCTGAAGAAGAATGATTCTTGTATCTATCCAAGCTGGACGAAACATGTCGTGATGATGCTCTCATTAATGAGGCACATCATAAACGAATTAAGAGTCAATACGACAAATCCGTCCACCCTCGGACTTTTGCAGAAGGAGACTTAGTCATCGTCTATGACCAAGCTCACGATAAATTGGGGACAGGAAATTTAGAACCTCTGTGGCACAATCCTTACATTGTGAAGCGTGTTCTACATAGAGGTGCTTACGAACTAGTAGATCATGATGGAATTTCCCTGGGAGAGCCCCAAAACGGGATTTACCTTAAAGGGTTAACTTGAGATCACTTTCACCTTTCACCCTCTCCTTAGATTATTTCAGTGAACTAAATTATATGTTTTGTTATTGTATTTTTATTTTTGTGTTATTATGTTGAAAATTGTTTTTAATGTTTTAATGTTTTTTTGTTAAAATATTATTTTGATTTTGGAGGAAGACTTAAAATTGTTTTTAACTAATTATGCTATGTGTTATGTTGAAAATTGTTTTTAATATTTTAATATTTTTTTATTAAAATATTATTTTGATTTTGAAAAAAAAACTTAAAAGTTAAAATTGTTTTCAATTAGTTAATAAGTTGTTTTTAAACTTTGGTGAGGATTCCCCGCTGTCTATCTAATTTTGTTACTAACTGCAGGGATTTATGTGAAAGCAAATAAGCTACATGAATTTTTGTAAACTTACAGTTGACATTAATATAAAAATTCACTTTTATCTAAAAAAAAATATATTTTTAAACCTTAAAAAAAAAGATAAAGCAATCGGTATATTTATATATTTAGTAAATATATAAATGATTTGCATTGACTATGTCTTTGGTTAATGATTTGCATTGACTAATTATTTGATGGAGGTGTCCTCTCTTTCAGCATCTTAGGTTGTTCTTAAAGGGAAGATACATTCAACCAATTCATTGTTTATTTGATATACGTGTTTATATTTTATGGTTATTTGTGATGTTCACCATGGTATGGTATATTATTTTATGTTTAAAATAGAGAAGGTTAAAGGGTCTTGTTTTGGCTCGTTGTTGATAATTTTATTTTGGTAAATTTTTTTCGATGGTTACCATGTTTCTAATGGTCTTTTTTGTGGCAACCTTTCTCTTGGTGACCTTATTACAACTAACTTTCTATCTTGTCACTCTCAATCCTCCACCTGGAATCATTATTGATGTCTTATCTCCACCAACTTATATTCGATAACGAATCACCCTACACAACATTCCATTCTTCTTCCTCTCCAATTTTCTCCATTTCAAAATGGTGTTTGTGTTATTGCTTGTTTCTCACCCTTTGATGCACCTTGTTTTGTCCCAACAAGAGCTACATCCTCCAATGATAAGAAAATCTAAGGAGATTGCGTCAACTAAAAGAAGAACTAAGCTCAATTCCCTTTGTTTCATCCWTGTACGTGMTAAATCGAGAAGAGTTCATTAGTGGGAAGAAGACTTGAACTTAATTCCCTCTCTTTTGTCCTATGTGTCAAGKAAATTAATAAATTCATTATCCCTTACTTGTTGATTTCAATTTGTGAATTTGTTTTGCCAACATTGTTAGTTGGGCCTCCATTCTATYATTGGAATTGAAAKKGTTTKCCCAGTRTTTGGTTTCTTCAATACAAAGTGMCATCCACAATGCATCCTTTGGTTGACCAATTTTATTGCAACAATCCTTGCTTAAGTTTATAGCTTARAAACTTGATAAGTTTTGTTGCTTGCAAGCAAGTGTAGAGCTTGACAATTTATTGCTTGTAAACTTAAGAGTGCAAAGCTTTATAACACATATTGTCAAAAGAATCTCTTCCAAATTGATAAATAAACTTGCATTGTAAATGTCACATGTACATACACATTCTTTAAGGAATTTTATTAAAAATAACCCCACTTTGCTCTTTTTAAACCCTATTTCAATTGTTGATCATTGTCAATGTTGTTATTATGAGATATGACATAATGTTACTATTAGTCAATCCAATTGGTTGAACTTTGTTACATTAAATTATCGACCCGAGGATCGTAAACTGATGAAGTGCAATGCAAAATATATGTAGTTACTAGTCCCAATCTTATCCTGTGATGCATAAGGAGATTTGCTCATTGCTTTAGCTGCAAAAATAGAGTTTTGTTTAGCTACAGAAAGAACAGAATAATGCTTAAGAAATGAAAAGCGGAGTTTTAAGGAACACATAAGTAATTATAAGATGTCAACAAAATCAGAAAGCAATGATGATTCTCTCTATGTCATCCGAGACTCCTCATTTAAAAGGTAATGAGAGCCAAGATATTGTCGCCCTTCTGGAAACTATGTTGATGTCAACATGAAGGGAGACACGACGCCAAGAAGCAAAGGGATTCTTGAAATCCATTGAGTAATAGATGATATCAGGTATGGACGGGTAACATGAACAAAGACAAGATGTTGTGCGACTCAAGAATGCCCTTGGTTGGGGAATTTTGAAGGATGACTCGAAGCAACCATAAAACTGGATCTAGTGTCAGGGGGACAACTAGATATGGGGTTAAACTATGCCATAGGCTAACAAAGTGGGAAAACTCAAATATTGTGGCTGCAGGGACTTGGGATACTCAGGGTTTGTTAACGATGTCAATATGAAAAAGGGTGGATTCCCCAACCAAGGGCGACATGGGTTGCTTTTCCAAGGAAAATAAGGCCATCAAGGATGACGATGAGAAAACTATGTATATGCTGGAAACAAAGTCTTTATACAATTACCAAAGAAATAAAGAATAATTTGGGTTGAGTATATAGATATAGAAATGGGTGCCCCAATGACAGATGGCTTGGCCTGTTTAGATTGCAAGGTTGTGAAAGAGAACTGGTGGAGGGTGGGGGCCCCATGGGTGGGTTTCTGTATTAGGTAAGTGGATGGAGGACAATCTGTAGATGGGCAAATTGATTGGTGGATGAGATGGAGGGATAATTAAATTGTGAAGATGCAGTCAATAGAACCAAGATGATATGATCTAGGAGTCCATTAGGAAGTTTATCAATATGATGAGAAGAAGTATGGGGTTCATTATCAGAAGTGAAAAACACTATCGAGACTCCCAAACCTAGGGGGTGAAATCAACATGAGTGTCAAGTTGCCGAGGTGAACTATGAATGGGACAACTCATGTGGGGGAGAGTGTTATCGGTTGACAGTATCAAAATGCAGCAGAGGTGAAGATACTGCAGAGCCAAATGTAGGGTTCCTAAAGGTAAATGTTTTGACTGGGATATGCAATTGATTTACATAGGGAATAATTACATGCCAATGTAGAACATATAACTGAGGAGGTTGTAAATCTTGTTGAACAAGTACCTGCACACAAAAAACCAAACATCCGACGTGAACAATATCTGATGAGAAATAATATATGACAACTATTTGATTAAAATTGAAAGTGAGCATGCGTACTTGAATGTGGCGTGAGAAAAATGTTCATTCGGAGCCAAGTGCAGATGATGACCTTGGGAATGTAAATGTGTAGATGGTTGGATCAGGATCTCGTGGCTGAGAACGGATCGAAAAAACAGAGGCTCTGGGCTCCTGTAACAGAAGGTGGAAGTTGGGAAAAAGGGCCTATATATGGATGGTGGTCCCACAATGCCACCTCATTTGCACTGACACTATTGGTGATTTGGCGAGAGTGTTGTAAGGTGATTTGGAAGATTACGAGAGCTTGGGGCGACTGATTAGGTGGGTGAAAGACCTCTTGTGAGAGGAAAAGTGCTTGATGATGTAGCATATATCAAGGGAAATAAGGGGTAGTTAGTTCCTCTAGGATATCTTTTCCACAGTGGAACATGCGAGAATACAGGGGATCCTGGGAGATGGCAGGGGGAACTATCAATGGGTAAGTGTTATTTTCCTCAAGTGGTGAGGATGGAGAAGGGATATCGTGTATGGGTTGTGATGGATCGCTTGACATAAAATAAATGTCACGATACTGTGGATGGTACCTCGTTCGCTCGGGGAATGACGATGAAATATAACGAATGTCAGTAATGTGAGCCTTCGCGGGGAGTGGATAAGAGGGCTCTGGCCAAGATGTATGGTGTACTACGACTAATGTTTGGCAGAATTGAGGTAGAGATGGGAAATGATGAGTGTAATGGTGATATTCTGATCATATGGCACATGCAAAATTGGTCTGTATCCCTTTCTTATGTGTGGTTGAGGACTCTGTAGTAGCGATGGACATACTTGGTGGAGTAGCAAGTGATGGAGTTGCTTTAGGGATCTGGATAAGATTGCATAACTCAGGAAGAGTGGGACATCTGTTAGTGGGGTGTCCTTCTTTTTTGCATAGTGTGCAAGGAGGTTGAACTCGGGGAGGGAGCGAAGATATGGGCTCGTTCTTCCTTCGTCTACCCCTAGTGGTGGTGGTGTTGCCGCTAGTTGGGAGAGGGGGTGGTGTGGTAGGAGCTTGTACTAGGATCTGCATCGGTAATCCCTCTATCTGAGGAGGGAGAGATGGTGTAGGAACCATAGAGGGTGGATGGAGATACCATACAGGGATGACACGAACCATGTTTGGAAGGGTGAGAGTAGAAGCTACCTGGAATGCTTGGACTCCAGGTGGGGGGTATAAAAAGGGAATTTAGGTAATGGCTTGGGGGACTGTCTCCCAAACCGAGATTTTCCCCTGGAGGGGGGGAAATCTAGGATAAGTGGTACAGTGGGGTTCTTAGGGAATTCCTGAGGTAATATTTCTTCAAATGGTGGAATTTTGATGTGAGTAGGGGCCTCTGTGGAAGGAGTATTGTCTCTGATATCTGTTCCATTAGAAGACATGACACACACTTGTTCTGAAATAACAAGGTGTAGGAGAGGTGGTGCTCCATGATATGCCCCCAACAAGGATGGGTCCTTGAATATTCCAGGGCCCATGTCGATGACCAAAAAAGCATCTGAGCTAGTGCAGACAAGGGGGAAAATGTTATCAATGTTGGCAGAATGATTAGGCTCATAATGTGTAAGTTGGTCGATGGTGACGATTTTCCCGTTGTGGGGAACATCATCATACGAAACACAAAAGAGGCTACCGCCTTCATTGCATACATGTAGCTACGTCAAAACAAGATATTGTAATCAAGTGGGGTGTCAATAACTTCAATATCGATGAGGATGGCTTTTCCCCCAAGTTCTACAGGGACATTTTGGAAGATCCCTTTGGGGGACGATGGGAAACCATTGTAAGCTCTCAAGGTGATGGCAGATGGTACTAGCTCAGGTGAGCCAAGTTTTTTCCATACTACTTTGGACATGACGCATGTGGATGCTCCTTCATCGATGATACATCGATGAACTATGATGTTTTGGATCTTAACTGGTATCTGAAAATCTACTAGGGTGGGGATGCATGGTTCTCCACTATCTAGACCAAATATGATGAGTCGAGTGTCAGTTGGTGTAATGTCCCTTTCCAAATAGCAGCTCCAAAGAGGAGGCTTAATGGTCTAAACCGCCCCATTAGACTATAGCCAGGGCCAAAGAGGGGTAACCAGGGTTACTAGAGGTCACTCCAGTCACAAGTGATATATTCGAAAAGTGACATTGAGCTAAAAAGGGTTAAAAGCACTTTTAAGTCATTATGAGCTAAAAATAGAAGTCAACAGTGAATTAGGGTTTCAACAATGATTTAGGGTTTTGGAAGTCAACAGTGAATTAGGGTTTCAGCATGATTTAGGGTTTTGTAAATCTATAAAGGAAGGGTCAATGACCTAATTCATTATTATGCAGATTATGACTTGTCATTGAGGAGAGAGGCGCATCTCAGGAGAGATAGTTCATTGGATTCTAGGAGGAAGACACCAATTGGTTGATTTCGGTGTTGAGAGACACACCCTAGTCACCAGGAAGATCATTTAGATCTTCTATCATTCTTCAGCAGTAGTTATACAGTGTTCAACAGTAAGGGCGCATTCATCCAGAGTGAGGGTGCAACTTCTGAGAGGGTTTTTAGTTGACTTATCCCATAGAATTCCAAGATTTCCCTTCGACCCATTTGAGAGGAGGGAAAGGGACATCTTTTTATTGGTTCCTCATCAGATTCCAATGGAGGAATCAACTGGGGAAAATTTTCCAGACTTAGACATGCGATACTTTTGGCGGGCACATTTGGGGTTCCAGAGCGAGCATCAGATTAGATTCAGGGAAACCCTTCTGACCCATTTCCCAGTAGACCAAGGCGATCATTTTGAGACATATCTCATTTGAGTCCAACAGTGGAATCACTAGGACACATTTTGCCAGAAGAAGAGGGGCACATTTCCCCAGGGGTATCTCTCTGGGATCCAGATTCATCAACAGAGGGGTCCGACATATACCAGTACTGAGGAATAGAGTAGGGCTCATCATTTGGGACAATTTCCAGGCCATTTCGAGAAGTATAGCTCCTAGGGTGAACTTTCCAGACTTCTAGCAGTTACCGTCAGAGCTGCCATAGTCCCAACACATCCATTGATTCCGCAGTGCTCCCATATTCTGTGTATTATCTTTTAGTTGCTTATTTGTATTCTGGCTAAGATACATTGTCTGTTGATCTAGTCGAGTATTGTCAGTTTATTCATCCGCATTTGGCCATTTTGTAATACGTGAAGATATTATAATACAAACTTTGCAGTCCTTTGTCGTGTTTATTATTTGTATTATCATTTATATGATGTAAACCATTGATCCTACACACACATTAGCAGTGTTTCCTACACTAGCCAAGTCAGGAACATTACAGTGGTATCGGAGCTTTAGTCCTGCCAGCCTGTGACTAAAGACAATGAGTGCAGCAGAAGACCTAGAGGGCTATGAACATGTAGGTGATGAATATGTCACTTACAACAGGCATAAGGAAGAAGGCATAGGCCTAATTTCCCCCCTTTTCCTCCTATCTCAGAGGAAGAGGAAGAGGCACACAGAGAAGTAGAGAGAAGAACAGAGCATGAGGCTAAGCGCGAGGTAGAGAGGATGTTAGGAGATAGATATGAGAGACCAGAGGGCAGTGGCAAGGCCCCCATAGATCCAGAGACAACTTTCATGCAGGTTATCAACGATATGTTAGCTAGTCAACGAACCATGTCTCAGTCCTTAGCACAGGTGGCTGATAGATTGGCTAGAGTGGGTACCCCAAACACACAAGTCCCACATGCAGCACAAGGGAACTCAAGAGTAGGAAGTAAACCCTAGTCACCCTCTCGCACATACACCTCTGCGAGTAGGATTCCCAGACCCTTGTTTCCCAGTTTCCAGAGGGCACCCCTGGTAGTAGCACTGCCACCGATAGCACAGAGGCCACCCACTCATGCAGATGACATTGAAAAGTATAGGAGGGAGTATGCAACATTGGGTCATGATTTCCATCGGGACATGACCTTAGTTGAGTACTGTGGACTCAGACTCAGGAACCACCCCAGAGAGCCACAAAGGGGAGGACCACAGCAGTAGCAGGGGCATAACCTTGATTTCATTTGAAAATTTGGGAAACTCACCATCCCTTCTTTCAACGTATCGTCCAAATACACTGCCAGATCTTGGGTACATAAGCTAGACACATATTACAAGCTCAACCAGATGATCGAGACATAGGCCATCAGTTTCACGACCTTACACTTGGAGGGTGAGGCACACGAGTGGTGGTATCATGGACTGGTGACATTGGGTCACAGTCACATCACTTCCTATAGGGGCTTTACATATAGGCTCATGGACAGGTTTGACAGGAAGGATCCCAAGATAAACTTCAGGGATCTATCCCAGTTGAGACAAACTGGAACAAAAAAGGCGTTCATCATAGAGTTTCAGCGGGTAGCCATGGTAGTGACAGATATATCAGAGCCCAGGTTGATCATGTTATTCACAGAAGGACTCACAGAGTCTTTGAGAGGATGGGTGAAGGCATATAGGCCTCCCACTTTGCAAGATTCCATCCTTTACACTTGAGATCTAGCAGACTCAGTGCCAAAGACTAAAACTTTCTCCAAACCATTTGTGCCCCAGAGGGATCGAGATAGGAATCCATTCCAGAGATAATGGAAGGGCAAGGAGAAGTTGGATGATGAGACTAGGTGAGAGCTTATGAGGAAGAAGCTTTTCTTCAGCTGCAGATATCCTTGGGTCCCAGGCCATAGGTGCATGGGCAAGGGAGAGATTCATTATATTGAGGTAACAAAAGACAGTGTGGATAGTGAGGAGGAGGATTAGGACAGTGGATCCACTAGTTCAGAGGAGGAGTCAACACCAATAGAGGAGTAGCCTCCCCGTAGACCACCGAGACCAGCAGGAACCCATCCTCCAGTAGTCCCACAACTGCTCGAGTAGGCTAACAGGAGGAAACCAACAAAGGGAGGAGTCATAGAGACCCTTTATGGTGTTCCTAGGTATGATACCCTCTGTATCAGAGGGATTATTCAAGGGCAATGGGAAATCACCCTGATAGATGGTGGGGCCACCCATAAATTCATCTATGCTTCACTAGTATCAAGACGAGCACTTCAGATAGAGGAGTTTGAGGGGTTTGATGTTGTGGTA
>ML812847.1:55110-94663 GCA_009831015.1 Picea engelmannii
CTTCTTGCATGTGAATTTGTCATGATCTTGCATTGCTATGTATCCAAAGAGTGCGATTTATTGGACATGTTCTTCCTTTACATGTTCTTCATTATGATCTTTATTTCCTTGTCTTTCTCATACTATAGAAAGTCTTGTAATTTATGGCATCTGTTCTTCTTTCACTTGAGCTTCTCGTACTATTGTATGTCTTTCAATTTCAAGGACTTGTTATTTATTCATGTTCTCTTTTTCTTGTTCTTTTCTTTTCCAAACCTTAGTATATTCGACGTGTGTTTCTTTCTTCATGTATGACATTGTCATTCTTCTACAATTTTGAGTTATATGACCATAGTTATGGAATTTGTAACATTAAATATCATGTGGAGCCACATAAGATTTTCTTGCTTGATCATTTCTTCCATGAGCCCTACAATATGCAACTTTATGTCCAAAGTTAGTACAATAAAAACAATAACCATAAAATAAATTTTGATACTTGGGGGCAGATGATCTTCTCTGTGATTTAGTCCTTTTGAATTCTTGTTTTGGCTAATCATGAATTTTTATTTTGTATTTTCCTTCATTATGGTTGATGCTCCTTTGCTTCCCAAATGTAGTTGGTATTGTTGAATATGTATCTCTACTGTACTCATTCTTATTCTATTATTTCTGACTGTGATTCCTTCCTTTGAGCACTTCTGCATAACTCTTAGGCTTCTCTTCATTTTTCTTTTCTAGTAACCTGTGCCATTTCTCTTCAACTTTCCTTGCTGATGATGTGGATGCTTCTTCAACATTTTGAACAAGCTTGAGAAATTTTACTCTCAACATGACAACTTCTTCTCCAAGCTTCTCATAGTCCTCTTCTTTCTTTTTCATTTGGATCTTCATTACTTCTTTTTTTCTTCTTGCCTCTTCAAGTTGGATCTTCAAGTTATGTTTCTTTTTTACTGTATTCTACTTCATGATTCTTTTACTTTTTATTCTCTAGAGTGTATTCTATTTAATTGGGATTTTTTGTCTCATCACTTTCAATTTTCAAATACGATCATTCAAATTCAAGATGTCCTCCTTTTTCACAATTAAAGTAGAAAAATACTTCTGTTGATTTCATACTCTTCTTCCTCTGAATATGTCTGACATGATGAGCATATTTCCTCTTGTTATGTACCTACATATTCTTTGACATTCTCTGATTTTGTGATGGGTGAAGAGTAGATATTATGTAACTTATCCCAAATCTCTTTATCTAATGAAAATTTACCCACTTTGTCTTTTACTGAATCATATAGTCCTTCCAAAATGAAATCCATTGAATTTTTTTTTATTTTGTTTCAGTTCCTTATTGGATGCATTCTTTGCCCATTTTGAACTATCATATCCTGTAATAATTGATTTCCACATATCATCTCACTATGCCTTTAATTTTTTTTTTGTCCTTCTTCTCCAAAATTCATCGTCCAGACCATTCTGACCATTAAACATTGGTACTACCTTCATACTACACTCCATGATCTACCTTCTAGTGGTTAAAATATTTTCCCGAAGGAACTCGCTCTAATACCAATTGTTGGATTACTGAGAGGGGGGTTGAATAAGTAATGAGCAATTTATACCACTTATTAATCCTTTTAACCACAATGCATAATATTTTAACTTATTCAACAATTTTCATCAGTTCATCATCAATGTATTATTGCATCATAAACATTAACATCCATCAGTGCATAATAAATAATACTAGACACATTCATACAATACATAGTACACCAATATTTTATGTGGAAACCCAATCCGGGAGAAAACCACGAAACTCTTTCTTATATGTCAAAGAATTACATTCAAGGAAGAACCGACTTCCAATTCTTTAGTTCCAATCAGAAGGAGGCTCCAACCCCCTAGTTTCTTACGCTCCAACATGAGGGAAGCTCCAACTCCCCAATTCTTTGGCTCTAACCAGAACGAGGCTCCAACCCCCTGATTCTCAGGCTCCAAATCCCTGGTTCTCCGATTCCAACCAGAAGGTGGCTACAACCACCTATCCTTGCCCCGTCCAACCAACATGAAATATAAATGCCAAATGTAGAAAACATGTCACCGTCATTGTCACTGCCAGAACTTTGTCAATGTGACTGAGCCAAAAATTTTTCTTCAAATCCATGACCTATATGTAATTCAACTCATAGATGTCTATGCCCTTCTTTAATGAAACTCATGGATGTCTGCACCTTTGTTTGTTTCAACTCGCAGACTAACACAATACTTTGCTAGTATCACTATCACTAACTCTATCACTCTGTCTGTGCCACGGTCTCATCCCTTTGTATGTATTCATCAACCACCTCATCTGATTCGGGTTTTATGAGAAGAAAAAAATGAATACAGATTATTAAAATATTCTTAACAAAAAATAACATATATACAATAAAAATGGTTTTCTATTCACTAGGGAAATAAGATGAAACTATAAAATGCAACAGAAAACAAGCTTGCTGGAATGGTGGTGACTTATCTCAGAGTGAGATGTGACGACTATGCTCATTTGCAAGAAGATAATTATAATGAGGCTCTAAAGTCCTTTTTTAAATAAGCATGAATGAAAAAACCCTTGACATCCAAAAACCTAACCCTAGGAGATGAAGTGCCAAAAGTCATGTGGGCCCTATTGGGGTAAGCTAGTACATCAACTTCTTGGGGTCGTAACTTTTCCATACGATCTCAGTTTTAGGTGAACAATAGCCCATTGGAAAGGTCTATCCAAGGAATACACATATTTCCTTCAAACTCTAACTTTTTCTACAATATAACTATGGAGAGCACTAAAAATGTTGTTTAGGGCCTCAAAACGGCCCCAGAAACCAGGGACCCCAAAACTAGCAAAAACCTGCCAAACTGGAAAAATACCAAAATAAACCAGTTGGAATAGGTGGGAGGCCAATAGAATCCATATGGATCAATCCTCCCCCCTTAAGAATCAATGGTCTCCATTGCACTGATTTCCCCTATTATATGAGGAAATTTCTACTGAATTTGGCCCCGTGTGAGCCACTTGCCTTGGTGCAGAAGCTTCCCTACTTTGACAAGTCGATAAAGCTGGATCCTTTGCTGTAGAGTGACCTTGATATGTGTGTCCACAATATGATCACTGGATGCATGTTGCATGCAGTTAGGGTTGAGCTCTGTTGGTGTCAATTGCTCTGTTATCTCTGAGGTGTCCAATAATGGTGGAAAATATGGCATAAGGAGAGCGACGTTGAATACTGGGTGCAGGCCGAGGAAAGGGGGAATGTTGAGCTCAAAAGAATTGTTAGCCACAGCCTTGGTGATGGTGTACGACCCATAACAGAGTGGGAAAAGCTTTTGATGGGGTCCTGTAAGGCATTCTTTCTGCAAGTGAAACCAAATGTTGTCGCCCATCCGAAACTTATGTGGCACTTGGTGTTGATCATGGCACTACTTGTACTTGGCATTAGACTTCTGCAAAATATATTGAACTTGTTGGAGGATGTGCTGGATCCACTCAATTAACTGGGTGGATTTGTCTGCTTCTGGTGGAGTAGGGGATGAGTCAGCCGAGGTGGTCGCCAGGGGCAGTGCAACATCCATGGGGCCTAATGGTTAGAATCCCAACCCCACCTAAAAGGGGTTGTGACCAATTGATCTACGCAGGGCACAGTTGTAGCTATGTTGAACATAAGGTAGACTGTCATCCCATGTGTGGGGGTGCTTGGAATTGTACATGCACATGATATGTACAATCATCTGATTGATGACCTCAGTTTGTCCATCTGTCTAGGGGTGGAAGGCAGTGGATTTGGTGAGCTTAGTATCCATAAGTGACCAAAGGCTATACCAGAATGTGTTGAGGAACCGATTGTCCCGATCTGAGACTATGGTTTGTGGGATCAAAAAATGTACCCATACTCATTCAAAGAAGAGCTTGGAAGTGGCCTCTTTTGTAATGCTCTTCTTGTAGCTGGCCATAATCACCATCTTGGAAAAGCGATAAACAACCACAAAAACACATTCATTTCCCCTCTTGGTGGATGAGAGGCCCTACATGTACTCCATTGAGATGGATTCCCATGACCTGTCAAGAGTAGGAAGAGAGGTGTATAGGACCTGTTTCTTATTGTTTTGTTTGGCAATAGCATAGGCAGTGCAGGACCTGATATACTTGTCAACATCGTGTCGAAGTTTTGGAAAACATAAATGTTTCTGTAGCACTTCCACTGTCTTTTCAACACCAAAGTGTCCTGCCACCTGACTGTAGTGAGATTCCCAAATCAGCTTCACGTGCTCACTTGATGGAATGGAAAGATGGCCCAGATGACACAACAACCCATCCTGAAGATGGAAATTAGTGACCACTGAGTTTGTGCCCAACATTTGGTAGGTGGTGGACAAGTCAGGGTCTGTCTCATAGAGGTGGGGCCATCCAGAGGTCTCATGGTCATAAGAGTCCATCCCTATTGTGAGTTTCGTGACTAGAGGTCGGCTGAGGCAATCAAAAACTCGGTTGGTACTTCCTGTTTTGTACTTGATGTTGAGGTGGAACTGTTGTAAGTACGTGGACCAATTTTGATGGAGGTCATTATGCAATTTGCCTTGGGTCTGCATGAACTGTAGTGGCTTGTGATCAATGTGGATGATTGTCTCCTTCCATAGAATGTAATGTCTCCATTGTTGGTAGGCTTGCACAATGGAGTACATTTATTTTTCTTAAGTATGGTACTTATGGACAACATCTGATAATGTTTGACTATGATATTCCACGAGGTGGTCGTGTTGAGTGAGAATGATGCCCACGGCATAGTCTAAAGCATATGCCTCGATCTCAAATGGATGTTGCAGGTCCGGTAATAAAATTACTAGGGATGATCACAAGAACTGCTTCAAGCCATTGAAGTCTTGTTGTTGGGACATGCCTCACAAAAAATTTTCCTTACCACAACCCCTGGTTACTTAGTTGAGGGCCCATGCGATATGAGAGAATCCAAACATGAATCTGTGATAGAAATTGGTGAGGCCCAAGAAGCTTTGAAGCTCAATGAGTGTGGTTGGGGATAGCCTGTCACGGATGACCTGGATCTTGGCTAGATCCACATGCACACCATGTTGATCAATGATGTAGCCTAAGTAATGGACCTTGTCCATGCTAAAGGAGAAATTTTCCAAGTTTTCATATAGTTTGTGCTACCGCAGGGTGTGCACAACCCTTTGAATATGATCCAAGTGTTCTACCCAAGTCTTGTTGTAGATGAGGATTTCATCCAGATACACCACTACAAAATTATTGGTGAAAGGTCGTAGGATATCATCCATCATCCTCATAAAAGTTGTTGAAGCATTTTTCAAACCAAAGGGAATGACCAACCATTCAAAAAGACCTTATTTTGACTTGAAGGTGGTCTTCCATACATATGTTTGTTCTATTGGGACTTGGTGGTAGCCAAACTTCATATCAATCTTACTGAAGTATTTGGACCTCGTGAGCTGATCAAGGAGGTCATCGATTCGGGGAATCAGGTACTAGTTCCAAATTGTGATTTTATTTAGGGCCTAGTAATCAATGCAAAGCCATCAAGGCCTATCTTTCTTCTGCACCGGCATAATTGGTCCCCCACAAGGCGATGAGATGGGACATATGTGCCCCTTGTGGAGGAGTTCTTGGATATAGCTCTTGATCTCCTCATTTTCTAATAGAGAGTGGCAGTAGACTGGTCCATTGGGTAGCGGTGTGCTTGGGGTCAGATCGATGGGATTCTTGACCTGGTAGTGCAGAGGTACCCAGGTAGGAGAGGAGAAGATATCTGAGCATTCTTGCATGACCTTATCCACTTGGTTCTATTGTGTGGAGAGATCGGGTGCAGAGGCCCCTAGATGTGGCTACGATCTTTCGCTCACTCTAAGAAAAAATCACGAAGAAGACAAATTTCTCGGTCAGAGAAATGACCTTCCTACATTGCTTGGCAGAGGTCAAGGAAATAACACTAGGTGGGACTGCCTCGGGTATTTTGTACAATTTCCGTTCAAAGTGATAATAACACTATGAGGCCTAGACTCATATACAACATGACATTTCCATAAATAAGGTTGGCCCAAAATAACATTACAAACTTCGAGAAGGGAAACATCACACAATACCTTGTCCTTGAATGGATTGATGTCATACGACAGTTGAAACTGTTGGTTGATGTGGAGATCGCTTCCTTCGTGGAGCTGTCCAATGGTGTAGGGCTGTAGGTGCGACATTGTCGGCAGGGCCAACCACTTGATGACCTCTACTAAGATGAGGTTCTTTGGGCTACCACTATCAACGATGAAGTGAAACAGGTTGCCTTTTACTCGTATCTATGAATGGAAAAGGCACTTGCCTTCTTCTGGCTCATCTGGTTCTCTAGGATAGAGCTTGGCGGTAGAAACAGTGGCATTTGGTTCTACGTCAATGATACATCTTCCCCTTTCTGGTTCTAACACAGAGTCAGAACCTGCATCTGATCTAGAGGATTTCACGTCGGCCACCAACGACTTCTTTGAGAGACAATCAATAGTGTTATGCCAAGGGATCTTATGGAAGTCGCACCACTTCCTGGTATCTTTATTTGTCTTTCTGTTGTCCTTCTTTGCTTGCGACTTGGAATGGCTGTCCTGATATTGTCCATATTTTCTCTGTTCTTTGTTCTTTGGGTTGGGGCCACCCTTTCTTGGATTTTTCTGTGAGGGGTTCCCAGGCCCAAATTCCCACATTTTTTGTTCGAGCTTCTGCACGATTTTGATGACATATCGATAGGTCGCGCCCAAGGATGAGATGTAAATAAATTCCATTTTAGTCTGGATGTATCTATGCAGAGTACCATTATACTTTAGCACCATATGTCGCTCTAAATCTTTGATACCTATCTTGGTGTGCAAGGTATGGAAGATATTTGTGAACTCTAGCATTGTTTGGTCTCTTTCTTTCTGTAGTGTGGTCCATTTGGTATACAAGTCATCATAACTTCTGACAGGGTAGTATTGTTCCTTAATAGCATTCCTGAAGGATTCCCAAGTGGACACAACTATAAATAATGAGGGTTCCTCTGTTTCCTTTTTCTCACAGAAAGTTTCCCACCAATATTTGACATGGGGAATGACCTTGAGGAGTGCAAAAGTAATCTTTTCTCTATTTTAAAAGTTATGGAAAGAAAAATACCCTTCTAGTATATTCAACCACTTGTCTACAACATATACATCTATATTAACTTCAAATATAGGAATATCGAAGTTGATTTGTACCTTGAAGGGGGTGGAGCCTATGTTCAAGGAATATGTGTCACCTATTGGTAGCCATCGAAGGATTTGCGTGAAACTATCCATCATCTCATTCCTTTGTTGTGTGAGGGATTCCTCAGGAAACATTTTGAGAGGATCTCATGTCCCGTCAACTTTTTTTTCTCCTACTATGAGAGGTCTCTTGGGTGTGCGATAGATTTTGTCCTCGAGAGAACCAAGATCGAGACCCAATTCTTTTATACCCTAACCTCATTGGGGACATGCATTAAGATGACAAGGAGCAGATTTCTCTAATACCAATGATCTAGGTTTTATGAGTAGAACTAAATGAATACAAATTATTAAAATATGCTTAACAAAAAATAACAGAGATACAATAAAACCGTTTTTCTATTCACTAAGGAAATAACCTAAAATTATAAAATGCAGCGGAAGACAAGCTTGCTAGAATGGTGGTGGCTAATCTCTGAGAAGAGATGTGACGGATGCGCTCATTCGAAAGAAGATGATTACAATGAGGCTTTGAAGGCCTTTTTATAATAAGAATGAATTCCAAAACCCTCTACATCCAAAAACCTAACCCTAGGAGATGAAGCGCGAAAAGTCATGTGGGACCTGTTGGGGTAAGCTAGTACATCAACTTCCTAGGGTTGTAACTTTTGCATACGATCTTCATTTTAGTCACATGATAGCTTGTTGGAAAGGTCTATCTGAAGACTACACATGTTGTTGTTAGAATCTATCTCTATCTACAATTTGATTTTGGCAAGCCATAAAAACGTTGTTTAGGGCCTCAAAATGGCCCTGGAAGTCAGGGACCTAAAAACTAGGAAAAAACTGCCAAAATGAACCAGTTGGAATAGGTGGGAGGCCACCGAAATCCATCTGAATCATGATATGATATTGTATAATACACATCCAATGTCAAAATAGATCTAACATAAACCATGTACTAGGATCATACATATATCTCACTAATCATGTTACCACATTTAAACCATGAACCATATGCCAAGTATAGGAAACCCTCACATCAACCATACAACAAACCTCACTATTATGTATTATTAAACATGTATCACTCATAATACAATCATATAACAATATCACTAACAAATAATTCTTACAATGCACCATAATATGTACCAATAGAACCAACTAAGTGCATCAACAATATCCTTCAACAGATCTGCCTCAAATCATACTCTACAACAGATACCATGTCTCCAAGAGAGCATATACCAAAACTCAAGCATGATCCAAAACATCAATAAGATATAACCTCAGAAGCATATAGACATACCTTTACACTCTGTAACTGACCTAATGCTTCATATCTGAGACCAACAGACCAACCTCAGCCTCAACATCCTGTGATGAATGTCTCTTAAACCCCTTCTATGATATTTTCATAGGTCCACGCTCTTTTATCTATAACCTCATGGATGTTTGCACTTATCTATGTCTGCAGCCCACAGATGTATGCGGCCTGTCTTTCTATAGCTCTCAGATAACCTATGAAAGCTTGGTTCATTCACTTCCTCTACAACTATGAAACTTTCATTCCTTCAGACCTTCGTTGCCTCAGACCTACACTTTCTTAGATTTTTCAATGTATACCTACAAATAACCTTTCACAAAGTGGATATTCAATAATTTTCAATATGTAGGTAGGTGCTAACAAGAGTCCCTTTCTCTCTTATTTATACTTTCCAAGTTCCTTCCTCTAGAAGTTTCCTTATATCTGTTTTACCCCTTTCTCCACCTTTTAGGGCTAACCACTTTCTTGTTGCAAATAACAATTCCTTAATTAGTCAAATCATAACTTATTAATTGCAACCAATTTATCCATAATTAATTTCTTATTCAACCACTTTGACTATTCAACCTTCTTGTTACAACTACTTTACCCATAACTAATTTCTTTCCAAACCACTTTGACTATTCAACCTTTTTATTACAACTACTTTACCCATAATTATTTTTATGTTTTTTCCATAGGAAAAAAACACAACTTTTATTAAGAGAAAAAAAAATACATTCTGAATAGTGCATGCATAAGCATGCATTGAGTCGAAAAATACCTTTCATCCCAAGAGGAGGAAGGAAACAAAGAATGGCCCTGTAAAAGTGGCCACAAAACATATGGAATACTCAAAATCAAACCATAAAATAAACATAGCCATGAAAAAGCAACAGGGACAGACCCCAGACACAACCTGAAAAGACCAGGCCATAGAGGAAAATAATCCCCAAAAGATCTAGAGCCGGAGGAAAAAAAAGGAGTCCTACATCCATGGAAGAGAAGAAGCCAGAAGATGCATGCCCAAAATGACGTCAAAGTGTTGACCAAGGGCAGCAAATTAACATTGCACACCCAAAAGGACCTCAAATATCTGACCCAAGACACCAAAAAAATAGTGACCCCAACATATGATAAACATAAACTCCATATCCCACGAGGAGAGCAAGGACCCCCTAACCATCATAGCACCGGAGAGAACCCTGACTTTGCATCAGACCCTGAACAAACCAACATTATTGAAACAACCCGAAACCTCCACAAAACCCATGGCAACAACAACATTTGATCAGGACCAAGAGGACAACATATCGGCTATCAACAAACTAGATCTAGATCATTTAAGGGAGAAAAAACCATCGTGATGCACCAAACCAAGAACGAATCACCCAGATCCAAACTTCATACTAGAGAAAGTAGTGAAAACCTTAAAAAAAATAGATCCTCCCACTCGAAGGCACAACCATCAAGAAAGAGTGAGGGTCAAACAATCCCCACCCACAGAACATCATCGAGAAGAATTGGATCCACCTAATACACCACCGAACCGACAACTAGGGCCGGCATGAACCTTGACACATCTTAACAATAGAGGAAAACAAATCTTCGACAATCACCTCATTTGAAAAACCGTGCACACTAGAGAAAATAGGGTCGAGTCTGTCATGGCTCTGCATCCACCGAGAGGAAGATTACAGGAAACAAAATTGATGTGGAAAGAGAAAGGGGTCTACAACTGAGCAAACCCTAGCCACAAACCCCTGAATGGCCCATAATTAATTTCTTGTTATAACCACTTTATTTTTAGTTTTTTTTTTTTTGCAACCGCTTTGACTAGGAATATTCATGATGACTTTCTAGAAGCTTTCTAGAATACATCACTTGTTCTTGACCTTCTAGGGGCTTCTAGATTACTCTAAAGGGTTATCCAACTTCACAAATCCATATCTCACTAACCGTGAGGAACTATGTGACGTACCGCATGTTATCACATGAACATGTAAGGGGGTGTTTTGGTGAAAAGAATGACAAGAAGCGGGTTGAAAAACCCACTTATCCTAAGTTTTGGTGTGAAGGTGAGCCATTCTAAAGGGAATTATGATCTAGATGGCCATAGTTGGAGTGCTCAGATCTACGATCGATGTTTAATTCCAAACCCCCCCCCCCACCGTTCTGCTTTTAATAGGGGGGGATATGATATGAGAGTGTGTAGGTTTGAGAGGCTAAGATTGGAGCGCTCAAGTATATGGTACAGGTTCCATTCCGGACCCCCCTGTCATTCTACCTTTATTAGGGGGGGGGTTTGACATGGGTGGTTTTGAATGTGCCCTGCCCCCCCAAAACGTTTTATCATTTACCGCTCTCACCTTTTGGTGCCATCTGTCTCCCGCTCCACCTCTCTCTTCTTCCTGTCACATCCCTACTCCCCTCCCACCATTAAAAATTGTGCACCTATCCTCCACTCACCCCTGCGTCATGTCCCTTTCTATTCATCCTTCTTATCTTCCAACCCCTATTTTTCCTCCTCTAGGTCACCCATCCTAGCAAAATGTTTTCCCCTTTGTCAATCACGTACCCCCACATCTTCTTCTTAGCCTCGTGTCTCCTCCACTTGGATCTCACATCTCAAGGCCCACAAGTTCTGTCACCCACATTTTCCCGACCGCATTCCCTCTGCCAGATCCGTCTGCATGGCCACTCATCATTTCATCTCCACACCAAGTTGTCAAATTGCCTCTTCCTTGTCATCATCCATTCACTGCTTCGAATCATGTGCTCTGTTCGTCACGCCGGCTCCCATGTCTTCTTGCTAGCCTTGTCATGAATTCCCTAAGCAATTCCAGATGGAAGAATGAAAAGGCCTACACGTCTTTCAGATACAGAGTTGACCGGGGCCTTACCTGATCCCAATGAAGAAATTATTGAAGCAGTTGATGGTGGTTGGACATCATTTCCACCATAAATGGAAAGTCCAGAAAAGGACTGCAGTTTTTCAAATCATGTGCAGACTCATTTTGGAGCGCGATTGCATCTGGCCAAAGTTCACTACTGACCAGAGACTACATGTGCAGTCTGTCAGGAAGCATGCAGAAATAATTCCTTCAATGCATTGACTCGAACTTCTTGTTGTGGTTTTTCTTGGAGTATATACAGGCATTTTTATCATTTTTGTAGATGTCGATGGTTGAGCTAGGATCCCGATTGTAAATTTTGATGAAGCACTAGTTTCCCTAGTTATGTATTGGCATCTGAGACTTCTTGTTTAATGAAAGTCAACTTCTTGGAATTGGAGGATCCAGTCGAGGGTTATTATGTTGTTGTGGTGTATGATTGATCATGACAGTATATTTACCAGTCTTGAAATAGTTATCTATGTTATCCTTTCTCTCTTACACTGACTAACTCAAAATTGGAGGATCCAGTCGAGTTGTAACAGTAGCATTGTTGATGGGTGTTCTATATGCACTAAAAAGACCATAAAAACCCTTAATTAAATTGTCAACCCGGGGTAAGTAAACTTAGAGTTGTAGAAAAATATATGCCAACGGTAGAAGGATGGTAGGAGTATAGTCTAACTAAGGAAGGTATCTATCTAAGACTAATCTATTCAAGAAAAGATATCTAATGAGAAAACCCTACTAAGCAAATTGAAACTAGATAACCTAAGTAATTTTGGGTCAAGGATCGATGGATAGTCCTAAGAAAAGAAATTCAAAAACCCTATTCAAAGAAAACTAGTTCAACAATAAGCAAAAGAAAACTACTAAGCATAATAACGAGCAACTAACAAAAGAAAACTATTTTAACTTGCCAACCTACATTCAATGAGAAACTATCCTATGAAAGAAAATAAATAAACAAGTAAGCAAAGACACCTAACTAATCTATTAAAGCAAATAGACAAGCAAGCAAAGACACCCAACTAACCTACTAAAGCAATAGACAAGTAAGTAAATGCACCTAACTAACCTACTAAAGAAAATAGACAAGTAAGCAAAGGCAACTAACTACTGCAAGAAATCAAATTAAAACTTCTCATTGAACAACTATCTAGCCTAAGAGGCAAGTGGACTAAATGCTTAATACAAAACTATTTCTAATGCACGAAAGGAAATATATTTTATTGAAAGCAAGAAGAACTAACAACTAATGCTTAATCTATGATAAACAAAATACTATCTAATCTATCAAAGCAAAGTCTATCTATCCTACAACAACAATAAAACTTTATTCTAATCTATGAAAGCAAGAAACTATATCTTCTGATCTACAAAAGAAAGAAAACTATCTCTTCTATTCTATGAAAGCAAGAAACTATCTTTAATCTACGAAACAGGAAAAATATCTTTTAACATATGAAAATTCAAATATAATGCTGGTGGTTGTGTGAATGTCTTCGGTGTCAAATGATATCTCGATGGCACTTGACAACAAAGGACAATTCCAGTGGTATAATCTCAACACTAATCTCAATGGAAAAATGAAAGGTATGGATTAAACAATCCAATGAGAGTTTAGCCATGAAAAAACAATGTTAAATACCCTGCATATTCATATATGAACCATCAACAACATAACGAGATCATCATTATACTTCTACACTATGAAAGGGAATTACGTAAAATGAAACTATGCTATGTCTATTCTAAAAATTGAAACTGTAATAAGGAAATGATTAAAAACATAAATTAAACTATGATATTGAAAAGTAAACTAACAATCTACATTAACCAACAACTAATTAAATGGGATCTATATAAAATTAAAATAAGAAATCTATAATTAAAAACTTGAATTAATTCTATCCATCCATCAAATCCCTGTCAAAGAAAATCCAAATAAAAACTCTGTTCTATTCTAATTAAAACTCTGTTTTAAACTTGACTATAAAATCATAAATCAAAGCATAATCTAACATCTAATTGCACACAGGGTTAGTATAGAGACTTGCAAGTCTATTCCTAATCTACAAGATCAATGCATGCTAACACATCTCATCATTCTAACCTGCAAAAGAGAATCAAAACAATCAAACTACAACAAACTAGTTAACACAATAAAAATATGCATGTACAGAAAATAAAGAGAACAATTAAATCATAAAATGCATAAACAACACAAAGAAAGTTACTAGACTGTTGGTGCCCCCCCTAGGAAGTGGTGGTCACTCTCCAAAATTACACCATGAACTCAGCAGGTTGAATTCAACATAAAAACTCAAAAACGCAGTTCTGGCATAATCCGGCAATGTAAAAACTCAAAATAGAGTAAAATCATTTTTCTGTCTACCACACTAAAAATTCTAATGCTTATGCTACTTAACAATCATCTAACCACCTCAGGGTATTTATAACGTTTACAGAGAAAGTGGTCAACCATAGGAGGGTTGAACCACTTCTAATTTTGGCAAATTACATTAAATGATGGCCTAACTGATAAAACATAGTGAGCCAATAATCGCCCTCTTGAGCAACTGAAACTAAGTTGTCAGGAGCTCAGTAGATGGAGGGGGAAAGCATGAACAAAGCCCACATGCCTGATTTTCTCATCACTGGACACCAATACCATAACCGCTAAGTCACCCTACATTTTTGTGCAATACTCAGTGCTGAACAGAGTATCAGATCAAGTGCCAGAACGAGTACTGGAAGGAGTGCTAGATCAAGTGTCGAAAGAAGAAACTTGGTGCGTTTTTTCCCTGTAACACCAGAAAAATGTGAATTAGATCTTGGTAATCATGAAACATGATGAATTATATGTAATACAATCATTAAACATGAATCACATGTGCCTTATGTCGACCGTACCATTTTATCATAAAATTCTTCAAAAAGTTCCTTTAAAATATGAAAAACACATATGCACATGTGGAAAAAGTGTATAATAACCGTCATAAAAGTGATCATATATTTGGCCCAACATTACCCCCACACTTACGATTTTGCAGGTCCCACTGCAAACAAAAATAAGTTACCCCTCGTGACTAGGCTTGTTGAGGAGGATCGGTTTTGGAAGCTTCTCCTTCTTGCTGTGAAGACTTAACATTGTGCCTCTTGTGTTGCTTCAGCTGTTCTCTGAGGCTGCAGTTAGATTTGTTTATCTCATCGACCAATCGTTGAAGAGAGTTAACCTTTGTTTGAAGGACTGCATTGTCATGATGAAGGTGTGTATCTATTGTCCTCCTTTCCTCCAACTGTTGGAGAAGCTGATGGTTTTCCTTTTGTAGCTCCTCTATGGTTGGGGCAGAATTGATGATTGTCCGAGGAAATCTTAGATCCTTTGAGGGATGTGGAAAATCTATCAGTTTTAGGATCTATAGTGGGCATGGGTGAAGTAGGAGTGATGGGAGATTGGTAAGGTGAGGTAGGTTCTGATTTTTGTTTCCTTAGTGGCTCTAATCCATCTGCAAAAACTTCCCTAGGTTTCTTATGAGGGCTCTCAAGGTCGAAGGACACTTGGATAGGATCTGAAGTAGGTGGAGGTTTTTCATAAGGCTTGGTTCTTGTGCTCTGGGTACTCTTTTGAAAAGGTCCTTTACCAAATTGATTGGCTCCCCTCTTGTTTGTGGGAATGATGGGAAAGTCTTGCTGCATTACTTCTTGGAGATTTTTAGGTGTAGGATCAAGAGAGAGTGAAGGCATTGGGGGATTAACAATAGGATTATTTTGGTCTTTGCTCTTGGTCTTTTTACCTGATGAAGAAGTAGGGATATAAACAATCTTTTGGTATTGTTCCGACAAAGATAGGGTTTGTGCAAAGGTGTTTGGAGTTCTTGGAGAGTGAGGCTTGGATGGAGAGAGAGTTTTTAGGCTAAGTGGATTTTTGTCGGTCTTAACTGTCAAGTGAGGGTTTGCAAATTGGTAGATAAAGGCATCCCAATTTTTCCCCTGTTTCTCTAGTTCAAAAAGAATGAGGAGTTTGATCAAGACATGGTGGAGGATACTGTTGTGGGGGCTAGTCAAATTTTTCCTCACTTGAGAAGACATCTTCTCCAAGATTTTGAGAAAATAGAAGGGGAAGTTCAAGAGTTTGTTGAACAAAAAATGAGCCACCAATCTAAAATGACAAGCTTTGAATGTAGAGTATATAACTTCACATGTAATTAACCTTGTGATGATGATGAGGGGGTTAATCAATTCTACCTTTATCCACTCCTTAGCATACCCTTTTTCTCCTGAAACGCTCTCGAATTCGGGCTTAAACACCTTGTTATAACTTGAGCACGGAAATTGGTGGTTTTTGAACCATCTATCTCCCATTCTTGGGAGCTTTGTTGCTATAGCAATGGACTCTTCTATGAATTCAAAGGTAAGAGACCCTACATGTGTCATCTTACCATCGAAACCAACTGCAAATTGCATAGAGAGGCCATCATCGTGGCCCTATAAGTTAGACAAAAATGGCCCCCAACCTACGCACAAAAACACTTCTCTGCATTGTGCAGGGCAGAGAAAATGGCAAGGGAAAATGAGATAATAGAGTGCCCAACCCAATTTTGAATGCACTCATGGTGGAGTATGTTGCACACATGTGTGCACGAGCTTCCATGTGTGGGAATTTTGAATTCGATGGCATGATTTTGGAGAAATGTAATGATGCATGGTTAGATCAATGTCCAAGTCTTTTGACTTGGACATTTGATCATAAACATATGAAGCATCTTTAATCAATGCTTGCAACTAATTCAATTGAATGTAATTGATTTCCAGTTACCTAAAATCTAGGACAGTTACTGGTGTGCAATTCACATGGCACTTCGTTTGGCACCTCAAACGACATCTCATATGGCACCTCAAACGGTACTTCATCTGGTACCTCTGTGTTAAGTGCATTTTCACCTCTTATAATGGATATCTTGCAAATTTGAAGTGTTTTTGACAATCACAGTAGTTAATGAGCAGAGGCAGAATGCTCCATGCTCACTCAATCTTCTTTCATATGACATATAATGTCAAAAACCTACAATGAATAGGTTATAGGAAGCATAAAAATGTATTGTCAAACCTACAATATGCATCTTGTAATGAAATGATAAACTGATAAAGAGTGGTATGTTAAGTATGTGTTCAGTAATTTATAGCACACAAGAGTTAAGCATTTCAAAAATAACATGACTATCAATGTAATAACCTGTATCATAAAAATAATACAAAAAATCTTGCAAAGATCTACTTCTCTAGGCGATGATCATTTGTTAGCTCAGGAACCCCTCCCCCACACCTAAGTATTGTGACATCTCACAATCAAAAGTGTAGGAAACTAATCAGTAGCCCCCGATAGCCGGAGATTTATAGTATGTCAAGTGTAAAGATAAAATTTCATAGCTTGGTCTGACGAGACAGTTATAAGATGGCCCCACCTATAGGATAAGAGATCCTATATATAGATAAGAAGAGGTAGGCAAGAGAGTTTCAAGATAGTCTTAGAGTTATTTCCCAATGGAAAGTGTATGAGATTCATTAACCTTAGCCTAACTACACATATTTCAGGTCATATTTGTCTGCAAGTAATGTCGTACATCAGGACAAGTTTAAATTTATTATTTTTTTTGTCAGATTACCATCCTCGCTAGGTAGAATGCCTTTCTGCCAGCAAGCCTGTTCAATACTTCTACGGGTTTACCTAGTCATACCACAAGCCGGTACCCACTTCCAGCAGATTTGTTCAGTATCCTGACGAGGTAGCCTCTTCAACCTTCAGAGACTGGCCCTCCATCCTTTAAGATTTTAGTATAAGATTGCTTATGCAAGAAGATGGGGGAACAACTTTGAAAACAACCTTTTCTTTCTCTTTTGTTTTCAATTGGGATGGTATTTGTGTTAGAGTATGACTTTCCATTATATTACTTAGTGATTGTCCCGGTGTAAGGGGTGCTTAAGCGGACATGGCCTATCTAAAGATATGATATAATCAAGCTATTTAGTGTGTAGTGGATGGTATCATTGAGAAAGAATAGAAAGGTATCTCTAGGCTCAACTTACTTTCTTCCTTTGTAGTTATTTTGATGTTTCCATGACTAACTGCTCATTAGACCTCCTTGTTACTCTTTGATAAAGAAACTTGACTCACTTACTTAGGTTTCTTGGAAAAACTATGTGAGAGACCTCTAGGCTTGATAGTTACAGTATCACTTCTTTATATAGTGGTGAAGATTTTCAAGAGAAACTGCTTTAGACTGCCTTAAAAAAATGAGAATGTTTGGAAAAATATGGATAACTACATTAAGTCAATATTCATTTGATGCTTTAACGGACACAAAATTCAAGTATAACAATGTTTTGAAGAAAGATCCTTGAAACTGTGTACTCCTGGTGGAATAAATACTTACGGAAATATCTAGAATTGCCTTGTTAACAAAATTAAAAAACTATTTACATGTGTACAGTAGGAAATTAAAAAAAAAAATCAAGAACAAGGGGAGAATTCCCCATCTGCTAGGGCTAATTCCTTGTCAGTTGACATGACATGGAGAAAATCCTCTTTGGAAATGGGCTTATGATAAAACTTAGGTCGGTGTCCATTTACCACAAAAGAGACTTGTCCATCGTCAATTGTTTTGATTTTTACAGCTCCATTGTCATATACAGTGTCTACCTCGTAAGGGCCCAACCAGCGAGTGGTAAGTTTTCCTTTGAAGGGTTTTAATCGGGAATAAAACAACAAGGCCCAATCACCAAGCTGGAAGTGCTTCTTCTTAATAAACTTTCCATGCCACTTGCTCCTCTGGTTTTTGACTAATATCGTCCATTGGATGGAATCTTTCCTGATTTCATCCAACTCATTTGGTTGTAGGGCTCGCTGGTTTTGAGCCTCATCCAGGTTCAATCCTAATTCTGCAGCAATACCGAAGGTACTTACTTGGAATTCTATAGGTAAAAGTACTTGTTTCCCATACACTAGCTCATAAGAGGTATGCCCAATGGTATTTCTCCAGGTAGTCCGATATGCCCACAAAGCCTCTGGGAGCCTATCAACCCAATCCCGGTGATGTAACTGAACAGTCTTGGTCAAAATGGCTTCCAAAACTTTGTTTGTGGATTCTACCTAACCATTGGCTTGCGGGTGGTATGGAGAAGATTTATGGTGTTTAATCCCATATTTCTCTGTTAGCTCTTTGATCATCTTGGAAGTAAATTGAGTGCCTTGGTCCGTAACAATTTCACAAGGGACACCAAAGTAGGTAAAGATGTCTTCATAGATAAATTCGACAACGGAATTCTCTGTAGCCTTGAATAGGGCTTTAGCCTCTACCCATTTGGTGACATAGTTCGTACAAACCAAAATATAGTTCTTCCCACGAGACATGGGTGAAATTGGTCCTACAAAGTCGAGGGCCCATTTTTCAAAGGGTTCTATCATAACTTGGGCCTGCAAAGGAATTTTGTTAGATGGCGTAGGTCTTCCTATCCCTTGGAAACTATCACAACTTCTCACATACTTGGTAGCATCTTTGAAAATGCTAGGCCAATAGTAACTCGAATGTAACACCTTATATGATGTAAGTTTGTCAGAAAAATGGCCACCACATGGTCCATCATGACAACTTCATAGTATATTAGGTACCTCGTCCTCTCAGACACATCTACGAATAATCAAATAAGGACCCGTGCGAAAAATATCATGACCAACCCAAGAGTAATTAGCACTTTGTGTAATAATTTTCCACTTTTCATGAGGTGACAAATGAGATGGTAACTTCCTAGGGGCCAGATAGTTCGCCATATATACAAACCATGGGGTATTGATAGAAAGGGAAAATAGGTGCTCATCTAGGAAGCTATCATCTATAGGCATATCGTCATCCTCATTTTTTATTCGAGAAAAAAATTCAGCTACTACATTATCCTTTCCAAGTCAGTCAAGCACAATAATATTAAATTATTGCAATAACAAGAGCCACCTAGTCACTTGACCATTAGTTATAGGTTTATTCATGAGGAATCTAATGGAAGAATGGTTAGTGTTTACAAACACTTCATAGCCTACAATGTAATGATGAAATTTGTTGATAGCATGAACAACTACCAAGAATTCCTTCTCGGTGACTATGTAGTTTAACTCGATAGGGGAAAAGTTCTTGCTTACAAAATAAATGGCATAGGACTGCTGGTCCTCTTTCTGCCCTAATACCCCTCCTATTGCGGTGTCAGAGGCATCACTGGATATATGAAATGGGAGAGTCCAATTGGGCCCTCTAAGAACTGGTACCACACATAGCTTATCTTTCAGGATTTCAAAGGCAGTTTGACACTGCTCATTCCAAAAAAAGTCAAGATCTTTTATTAATAATATGAACATAGGTGCAACAATATTTGTAAAATTTTCAATAAACCGCTGGTAATATCTGGCATGTCCAAGAAATCTTCTTACCTCTTTCTAAGTCTTGGGGGGTAGGAGTCTGATAATGACCTCAATCTTTGCAGGATTGACTTTTATTCCTTCAGATGAAACATGATGTCCTAGAACCACTCCTTCAGTTAACAACATTTTTCATTTTTCATGACTTAGAGATAGGTTCATTTCCTGGCATCTAATGAGGACTTTTTCTAAGTTGTCTAATGATTCCTAGTAATTGTTTCCATAGACTGTGAATTCATCCATGTAGACCTCCACACAATCATGAATAAGATCGGAAAATATACCTAGTACTACTCGTTGAAAAGTGGCAGGGGCATTACACAATCCAAATGGTAAGACCCTATAGGAATAGGTGCCCCAAGGACAAGTAAAGGTAGTCTTGTCCTAGTCCTCGAGTGCTATAAGAATCTAGTTGTACCTGCTGTACTCATCTAGAAAGGAGAAATACTTCTTTCCAGACAAGGTATCTAGAACCTGGTCAATGAAAGGGAGAGGAAAGTAGTCTTTCAGAGTGGCCTTGTTGAGTTCTTGGAAATCAACACATATTCTCCATTTCCCAGTCACTTTCTTTGGAACCACTACAAGCAGGGATACCCACTTACTATAAGATATGGGATAGATAAATTTGAAATTTAGCAACTTTTGAATCTCCTCCTTGACTATATCCTTGTGTGCTAGGTTCATCCTTCTCTGGGTTTGCCTAATAGGTGTTAATTACCCCTAGGTATATATGTTATGGATGCATGTGTTAGGGTGTATACCCTTCATGTCAGTGTATTCCTAGGAAAATTCTCCCGATTGTTCTTTAAGGATATCTACTAACCTTTTTTGTTGGTCAGTATCTAGCCCAGAGTTTATATGTAAAAATTTCCCTGGAATAATCTCGTAGGGCATAGTATAAGACATGGAAGACTCGTCTATTTCGAAAATAAAATATTTTGAAGACAAAATGGATGGGTCCAATTGTTCTTGAAATTATTCCCCAAACATGTACTCAAATTGGGGAAAAGACTGTGGAAAATCCACACATGTGATAGCAGAAATAAACTGGTTTAGCACATTTTCTATTGTATGCTCCTGAAGTTCCCTTGCATGGTCACTAGGCAATACGGGTTCTTCCCAGTATTTGTTCTCATATGGACATTCAATCCACCATAGATCCTCCATAATAGGTTGATTTGGAGGGTAAATGATGAGCTTCTGGATAGAGAGACCATTTGAGATGGTCCTTTCTCCTTCTCTACACCAATAAATGCATTGGCTATGGCTAGCAAAGGTCTTCCCAAAATGATGGGGTGGCCTTTGGTAGGATCCTTTGAGTGAAAGAAAAGAAAATCTAATGGCTACTCCCATGAGGCTAAAGTAACCATGATATCATCTAAAATTCCTTCAATTATAACCCTAGTTTTATCTACTAATTCCAAAATGGTTGGGGTAGGCTGAAGAAGAGGTTGTAACTGTAATTGTTGTTACACATCAAAATTACTCATTGCAATGATGACAAATTGTCGTCATTATAAATATTGCAAGTGTCGCATATTGGTCGCAATTGTAGCTAGTGTCACAAAAGGACATATTGCCTATGTCGTCCCTCTAACGACATCGTAAGTACACTAAGACACCTCAAAGACTAGTTTGAAGAAGGAAAATCAATTGACAGAAGAGTAAAAACATTGTGCCACTGACAAAAGCCACTAAAACATCAATTTTGGGAAGGAGCACTCCCCTACCTACTGACAGGGAGCATTGGTGCTCTATTCTCCCTTATAGGGGAGTGTTCTAGCACTCTGTGCCCCTTTTGAGGGAGCACTACTCCTTTTTGGGAGAAATTAGGTTTGTTGGAGGAAATCATGGGACAATCCCCTCAATATCTGAAGGTAGTTGGGTTCGAATATTGGGTCAAGCCATGATCCTAGGAGAGATCCACAACTAAAGGAGAGGAATCCTCAACTTATCCCAGAGATCTCTCAAGTGGTTAGGCCTCTCCAAACCTATATAAGGAGGCCTCCTCATGGTAGAAGGAATATATGGAGATTGAAAATTACACCAAACTTATGATCCAATAAGTGAGATGTCATCAAAGAAATCAGTGTAGATTACTTGAGAAAAGGGGTTGGAAAAGGAGAAATGGAAGAAGTTGTTGCACCTTCATCAAAGGATTGTAAGTATTTTTACTCGTTCTTATCAATATATCAATGCTTGGCCTGTTTCTTTCGAACTTATGTTTGTTCCACATGAGTTTGTCTTCGGTAGATAGATCTATATTTGAGCTAATCTCAGTAGAATAGGAATTCCATTGTATCTTTGTTTGTTCTACAGGACCTATCAAGGAGCTTAGGATCAAGGCTCAACTTAGACTTTGCGAGGACAAATGCCATTAACAAAGTACACACCTTTCTTCTTCCTCTTCGTATGATAGCTTAATTAGATATAAAAGGATGTCAGTGTCCATGTTAAGCACTTTTCTGTCTTGGCCTTAGGAGTCTAGAGACCAAGAGGTAATCTGCTTGTTTGCAGGAGGATTCACCCGTAACAGAAATTGGCGACTCCACTGGGGATAAGCTCTGATTTTTGTTTCCTTTCCTAGATCTTGTTTTGGCCCTTTGCCCACTATTTTGACCCTCTTCATATTGTTTTTTTATTCTTAGATTTTATTGATTTCCTCTTTCTTTCATGTTATTCACCCTGATTGACTGAGTATGTTTGGAAATTTTGTTTTTCTGAGCACTTTTCTGAGTTTTGAGAGAAGATCTTCTCCCCTTCTGTTACTGACAGAGCACTAGTGCTCCCTATTGGCCTCATACATAGCATTGGAATGCTTTGGTGCCCCTTACACTAGAGCGCTACCCATTTCTATGAGAAATTCTCTAGAATTTACATTCTCTGAAGCTATTTCTTAGTTTTGGCATTGGCTCGGGAGTTTTATAAATCTTAGTTCATCTTGGTATTGGCCTTCAACACACTATTTTCTAAGAATTGATCTTTTCTTGTTTGGGATTTTGGCATTTTCTTTCCTTTCTTTGAGGTCACTCTTTGTCTTTGCTGATTTAGAGTTATCTTATTGTTTTCTTCTCATTTATCTGGCTGAGTGGAAACCTTTGTGAGGAATATCAAAGATCTGTGCACCATCCCATCTGATCTTTGAGGTCATTTTTTCCCAAACCTTTTTCAATTTTTCTTTTCAGTCTTTGGTTCTCTTTTTGCAAATTTCATTATCTTTGTCTTTCTTGTTTAATCACAACGAGAGTGTCTTTTTTTGTGTGAAATCTGCTTCTAGTTGTCTGAATATTATAGATCTTAAAGTCTGAATAACATTAGAAGTTTTTTACATCAAATTGACCATCACTCACACACAAAGCATCAGGATACTTTTTATGATTGTTTTTGGATATTAGAAAGGAATTTTATGAGATTTTAGCTTTATATTGGATTTGATTGAGAAACGAATTGTTTGAGGATAGTGTTTGATAGTGAAAACAACTCTTTCTCTTTCCCTTAAATAGGCATTCATTGAAAGAAATGAATTCTTATCATTGCTTATGAATCTTTTTGCGATTTGAGTCATAATACCATCAGTTTCATTGTCATACACCTTTTGAGTAAAGAACAACTGCAAAAATTAACACTAATTAAAATTTATCTAGAACATTTTTTTTTTAGAATCTTCCACCAACATTAGAATAGGATTAGCACTTTGGATTAGGCAATGAGTACAACTCTCCAAAGTATTCAAAACAAACATTAGCATCTTGCAGTAAGGAGAGAAAAATCCAATCGCCGTATAGGCTTTCTGGGATCCCCCTCTCACACAGGGGTTACGCACGAGGTCACATTCGAGAGAATTATAGAGATTATCCCTCCGTGGTTCAACTGTTTGTAGTGGTCGGATCGTATATTGAGGGTTCTTCTTGAGGCTCAACTAGTTTCATCTGGTCTCGGTGCTTCATGAACTCTGAATTCATTCGAGGTCCTATGGAGTTCTACCGGTCCACTTGTCCTTAGTTCTCTCGAAGGATTTCAGACTTGTTATCCTACTCATACGTTCAAACCGGACTGTCAACTGTACCTATCCATGGGATGACTGTGATTTGATGTCTTTAGTTGCGATAATACTTAGGTACTTATACGAGGTGATGGTGAAGGGAAGTCTCGTTGTACCTATTGGATTATTAAGAGGGGGGGGTGAATAAGTAATAGCGTAATTATAATCCTTTTTCTTCAAATGTTATATCAATGTAGAATTATTATCCAATAATGAGCTATAAGAAATAAACAATCACACACATACACAGTGCACCAGTGTTTTACGTGGAAACCCAAATCAGGAGAAAACCACAGAATTCTTTTTTGTATATGTCTTGAAGAATTACATTCATTGGAAGCACCAACTTCCTTTGTTTTCTAGCTGTGATTGGAAGGAGGCTCCAACCCCCTAGATTCTCAGGCTACAACCTGAGGGAAGCTCCAGCTCCCTAATTCTCTGGCTACAACTAGAAGGAGGCTACAACCCCCAATGTTCTTCGGCTACAACTGGAAGGTGGCTACAACCACCTGTCCTAGCCCCGTCTTGCCACCCTGAAGTAGAAGTAGAATGATGGAACCACCGTCACACTATCACTGTGAGATATACCACTGTAAACCTATACCAATAAATATGAACCATGAATCAACCATGCATCAACCTGTACCTCAACCCGTAATCAACATGTACCATAAACAAGTGCATCAACCATGCACCAACCTATAATCAACCTGTACCATAAACAAGTGCATCCCACCATGTACTAAGTGTTAGTAACATTTCTCATCTGAAGCACAAGAGCGATTAGGTCTGTAGGTTGCACGAGAAGCGCCCAAGCGCAACACACAAAAGAAGTCCTTTTCGGACTTAAAATCAAGCGAGCGGGCATTTCATTCTTCAACAGAAAGGATTCAACGATAGAGCAGGACAATGATTGATGGGTAATTGCAGACTAAATGAGTCACGTCAAGTATAGCGCTAAAATTTTTAAGGAGGTCAACGATCGGAATCCTTCGGGAGGCACTCGCGAAGTTACGAGGGTCGTTGATCACAACCAGTTCAAGCGCATTGTTATTTCTCGAGCTCCGAGTTCGTGAGTTTGAAGGGAGGACCATATCCCTTTGGTTGTGCAAGATTTTGAGTTACGAAAAAGTGTCTAGAAGAGGTTAGCCGTCCCTAACCATCGCGTCTTAGGACTTCACGAAGGGAGAATGCCAAATTATGATACTCCAACTCACGAGGTCACGAGTAGTGAGAAGCGCTAGTAGTTGGGCCCTAACCAACGGTTACATATGGAGAGCGCTGACCAGAAAGGGATCCCTGCCCGTATCTCCATCTAGGGAAGTGGGAGTTGAAGAAGAGGAACCAAGGGACTCTGACTCACGAATCGTGAAATGAAAATCACTTTTAATGACGGGCCCGTAGTATCACCGAAAGTGTTCCGGGTTGTCTGATCAAAAGAGGGGTACATGATGCGCGATTAAGTTCTCTCTCCCCTTCGCGCATCGTGAATTCAAAGAGAAAGGATAAACCTCCTCCTAGCCTTGAGGCATGAAATGATGAAAGCACCAAAGGCATCTAGAGTTGGGCCCACAGTATCGCGAAGCAGCCTCAGCCGTTCATCCACAAGAGACACCTGGTGCGCGTGATTAGGCTCCTTGCCTTTTCGCCCATCGCAACTTCGAAATGAAAGAAGCAGCTCCATATTTCCTTGATGCACGAAATGACGAGAGTGTCCAGGACTTGGGGCCCACAGCATTATCGGGAGAGTTCAGAACCGTCATATCCAGAGGGCACATGGTGCCAGATTAAGCCATCTCAACATTTCGCTCATCGTGATTTCAAGAAGAAAGGATTAACTCCTTCCGTTCGCGAATGCCAAAAGTGCTTTGGGAATAAACATGGGGTCAAATCCCATGGTCACTTGGGAAAGAAAGAAATTGTGTTGAAAGGGGCCAAAGGTGCCGAATCCAGTCATTGAAAGGATCATCTCGATCTCCAGGTACCATCGGATACGATCCCGCTCTCAGCCTTCGCTTGGAGTAAATAAAGGCGAGAAGGGGTGGGTGAAACCTATCCTCATGCATTAAGTGTAAGGTATGGAAGAAATGGCAAGTGGTCTACTCGAGAGGGTCCTGTGTACCCAGTTCTTCAAAGAAGCCATGCTGAGTCCTCGACTAGCCAGAGGATATCTGCACACGCTAAATCAACATTTATTGGCTCAGCTACTCCCCCTGCAAGAGCCATGCGCAATTAAGGTGGCGACAGACAGAAAAATCCTGTCTGAATTTGGCTGAAGGGACACCGAGCCTTGGATGACCAAGGACACCTCTGTTAGGCAATTTTCCTGAGTATATAGACTTAGTCTTTGTATTTTGTAAAGCATCGATGGTAGAGCACAACTCCTGCTTGTAAAGTTTTAGCACAGACTCTAGTTCTCTGGTTACGTATTGGTATGTAAGATTTCTTGTTTTATGACGGACAATCTTCCCACTCCATTTGGTTTTCATCTTATGCTAAGAGAGTTCATGATCGACTGATTCACACGAATTATGACAATTATGTTGTGATAAAGGATTTATTGTGGCGTTGTTGTTTTCTCTGGTTTTCTGCGTTTGAATGTAAGAAGATCTCGCGTTTAGATGCCTTCTTCTACAGTCTGTTAGGAACCTGATGTTTATGATAGAACTCTTCTTTTCTCTTATACAAGTCTTCCCCCTACTCACCCTTACTACAACTCACTGTCTAAAGTTATCTAAGACCTTACTTGCCCATGCATGTCTGGCCTAGTTTCATAGTTAGAACCACATCGTTTGAGTTAACCTCCATTTGATCACCCCATTAAACAAATTGTGACACAAAATGATGGGCGTCGGGCTCTGCTCCTACTGCAATCTAGGGGTGACTTCTGATGATAAAATTTCTGGTGTCGTTGCCGGGGACAAAGTTGAAAATTTCCCCGGGATTGAACGACAGTGAGCCTCTAATTCTGAAGGTCCATCAGGTATTAGAGCCTTTGAAGATTGCTACTGTGCACCTGGAGACTCCATTGTCACGACTCCACTAGAGAGAACCTGCTATTTTAGTTGTGGCTTCCAGATGCAGACACACGCGATCACATCCACAGCTGCCCCTAGCTACACCTGTAGCTAATTCGGAGGTGATTTTCAGAAAAGGAAAGGCCTATGAAGGAGAAGCTTCCACCGCTGAACCAGGTAATCCGCTATCTCCTTTTGTAGAAACTCCATTTTCTTCTCCTGAGCTTCCCAGTAGACCGTTTTCTGAAGTTTCCCATTTCCTGAATATCAGGAGTGTTCCTGCTGAGTTTTCCCCTCCTGGTCTGGGATTGGAGGGAGAAATCCTTGTCACTCCCCTCTCCTCTGAAGCTGTACCTTGGCGTAGACCCAGGACTATAGAATATTTCCCCACTCCTGCACAAAGAGGAGCACCCGCTGACTTGAGCTCGTTAGCCTTTTCCTTAAATCCCCTTTTGTTTCCCACTCCACTTCGTGACTCATTCCCATTAGCCCCTTCGCGAACTCCTTCTCCTCCAAGTTTCCCCCCACCTAATATTCCTATGGCTGGTGCTAATCCCCCTCTAAACAGGATCGATGCTATAGCCGCTGCCAGATATGCTCCCTTAATCCTACCCCATCCTATGAATCCTCTCCCTGCTGAAGATTACTTGAAATACATGCCCAAGTTCATTGGAGAAGGGGATGTAACTGCTGAAAAGCATCTGGCTGCTTTCTACAGTTATGCAGACAACCTAAACATCGAAAATGAAGATGTCTGGATGAGATTCTTCACCCAGAGCTTGGATGTTGAGGTGAGAAAGTGTTTTAGAGGATTGGCCCCTGGATCTATTACTGGGATCGAAGCCCTGGATAGTGCTTTCTTGAGGTAGTGGGGAGACAGGAAGGATTTCATGTATTACATGATAGAATTCGGGTCTTTGAAGAAGATGGAAGGAGAGTCCATCTCCAACTTCTCCAAAAGATTCAATAAGATGTATAATAAGATTCCTACCGAAATAAATCCCTCAGAGGCTTCGGCCAAGATTTCTTATGCTAGTGCATTCGGACCTGATTTCTGCCTTTTATTGAGAGAAAGAAGAGCCACCTCCTTAGCCTAAATGCAAGATGCATCCATAGAAGTGGAATCCAATGTATTAGCAACTAACAGACTAAGGAACAAGGCTGATGCAAACAGAATAAAGGGAAGGTCAGAAGCCTCAACTTCTGGACCATCGGTGCCCCACCCTCAAGTGGATGAACTGACCAAGATGGTGAAGTATTTTTCTGCAGAAATGGAGAGAATGAAGGTCGAGGGGAGGCAAGCATACAAGGGCCCCCAAAACACCAAAAAAAAAGGAGGTTTCAGAAGGCCAAACAATATTACTCCCCCGATTGTGCAAAGAGAAAGGGGAAGAGACAGAGAAGACCAGAAAATTCACGCCCCTTTTCAAAACAATTTTGTGGCCGAGGGGGAAGAAGGGGAAACAGACGAGCTTGATCCTGAAATCCATTGCTTCGGAGACACTCCTCCTTTTCCTCACCTCACTCAATCAGAATATGAGGAGTCTCTCATGGACAATTAGCTAAATGAACTGAGAAAGGGAGACAAGACTAGTGGCGGCCAAGGCAGGTATGATCTGCGTTCTAAGAAAAGGACAGTAGCACCTGATGTTCCTGAGTAGTCCCCTAGAACAGAGAAACCAACTAATGAAGTAGCGGACAGTCACAGAGGTAAGAAGCACCAACCCCTCTCTCCCATAGTCCAGAATCATGTTCTCAAAATAAGAGAAATCCCAAAGTTTACGTCTTCTTTTAATTTCGAGCATGAAATTCAGAAAATTAGAATCCCTGTGCCCCTAACTGAATTGATTAAACATGAAAGTTTCAAGAAACGCTTCTCTGATATTTTATAGTTTGAGGTCTCAAGCATTCCCACAGACTCCATCAATTTGCAAGATGAAAAGCCTGCAGTTATTCTAGGTCTTATGGTAGAAGACAGGAATGAATCATCCCCTCCCTTCTACACTTCCTTGAACATACATGACAAGGTACTGCACAACTATTTGATGGATTTGGGGGCTTCTCACAACCTCATGCCCAAAACTTTCATGGAAGAGTTAGGGATAGAATTCACCCGAGCCTATCATGACCTCTATTCCTTTGACTCCAGAAAGGTTCAGTTCCTAGGAGTTATCAAAGACCTGGTCGTGACCTTGTTTCAGCTGCCCATGAAAAGTGTGGTCATGGATATTGTAGTGGCCGATGTCCCCCCCAAGTTCGATATGTTTTTTTCAAGATATTGGATAAAAAGACCGGGGGGAACCTTGCATATGGACCTCACATATGCTACTATCCCAGTGTTTGGAGGAGAGCATAGAAGACTATATAGAGAAGCCCAATTGGCCTATATAATCAATGACGAAGACAATCCTACCAACCATCCCATTTTTGCATTAGACACTGATTTAGGTTCTAGTTTACTACAACTCACGCATGCTCCTGAACCCCCTCTCAAGATCAGAAAATAGCCCACCATTTCCCATAGGTTTTCTTTCTCCATCACCCCCATCTGGAAAATGTTCTATGATGGAGCCTCTTCCAGGGAAGGTGTTGGTACTGGGGTATTTTTTGTATCACCTGCTCCAGAAACCATATCTCTATCATACAAACTAGAATTTGAAGCTACCAACAATGTGGCAGAGTATGAAGCTCTTGTTATGGAACTAAGAGCTGCGAGGGAAATGGGAATTCAGGAGGTAGTTGTGTTTAGTGATGCAGAATTGGTGGTCCAACAGATCAGAAGCACTTATCAGGCTAAACACCCTCAACTCAGAAATTACAGAAATGAAGTATGGGACCTCATTGACAGCTTCTTCTCAGCCTTCAATATCTCTTTTATTCCAAGGGAGGATAATGTTGTGGTCGATTCTTTAGCTGTTTCGTATAGCCAGTTCAAGGTCCCTCAGCCGTTTATGGCCAAATATGATGTTGAGATAAAATATAGGCCCTCTGTACCGGACAATGTCAAGCATTGGAAAGTATTCGAAGATGATCTGGAAATCAAGAAATTTCTCCAATCTGTTGATGAGTTTTTTGCATTGCACATTATTCAGGATCCTGATACAGAAGATAACCCTCACCCTGAGGTGTTTTTAAATAAAATTGCTAACCACCAGATCATTCAACTACCTAGCAATCACATTCTGAGGGGACTAATTCCTTTAGAAAGATTTTTCGATGGGAATGATGTGGCAGTAAAGGATAGGGTTTCATATGAAGATGCTGACACAGCCGAGTGAAACATTGGCATGCCGGAGGAGACTAAGTTTGTCAAGTTGTCAAGGAGTTTGACCAAAGAATAGAGGGATGAATATGCTGAGTTGCTGAGGGAGTTTGTTGATGTGTTTGCATGGACCTACGAAAACCTCAAGACATATGACACATCTGTCATTGAACACAAGATCCCACTGAAGGAAGAGGCTAAGCCATTCAGGCAGAAGCTAAGATAGATAAACCCCATGTTGTTGCCTATCATGGAGAAAGAAGTGAAGAAGTTGTTAGAGGCCCATATCATTGTCCCCTTGAGATATTCTGAATGGGTAGCCAATTTGGTTCCAGTAAGAAAAAAAAGTGAAGAAATAAGGCTTTGTGTCAAATTCAAGAACCTGAACAGGAGCTCAAAGAAAGACAATTATCCCCTGCCCAACATGGAGCACATATTGCAGAAGGTAACTGGTGCATCTAGGATTTCCATGATCGACGGTTTTTCTGGCTATAATCAGATATCGGTCATGCCTGAAGATAGAGAAAAGACAACCTTCACCACCCCTTGGGGCACATTCATGTATGCCAAAATGCCATTTGGACTGATGAATGTAGGAGCAATATTTCAGCGAGCCATGGACATAGCCTTCATTGGGGAGAAAGATAGGTTTGTGGTGATCTATCTGGATGACATAACAATTTTCTCCAAGTCTGACAAAGAGCATTGTTGTCACCTGAGAAAGGTTTTTTCGAAGTGTCGAAGGTTCATCCTTTCCCTAAATCCCAAGAAATCTTTATTTTCTATGGAGGAGGGGAAAATGTTAGGCCATATAGTATCAGCGGAAGGAGTGAGGATTGATCCTAGTAGAGTGGAGGAAATTCGGGCCCTATCACTTCCCATATCTAAAAAGGAAGTTCAGGCCTTTTTGGGGAAGATTATTTTTCTGAGGAGATTCGTCTTGAATTTCACTGAGCTAGTGAAACACATCACAACCATGCTCAAGAAGGGAAATGAAGTGAAATGGACCGCTGAACCCAGGGAATCTTTTGTCCAAATAAAAAGAGCATTGTCTGAGGCACCCATGCTGATCAGTCCTGATTATTCCAAAGATTTCCTAATCTTCTCTTTCACTTCTTTCAATACAGTAGCGGCGGTCTTGTTGCAGAGAAATGAGGAGGGGCGAGAGCAACCCATCACCTTCTTCAGCAAGGCGTTAAGATATGCAGAGGTCAGGAATGAATTCATGGAGAAACAAGCCTATGCCTTAGTGAAAGCTCTCAAATCTTTCAGGGTCTATGTCCTGCACTCAAAGGTGATTGCATACGTTCCTTTAGCCTCTGTGAAGGACATCCTTGTACAACCCGACATTGATGGGAAGAGGAGTAAATGGATAGCCAAGATCCTGGAATTTGACCTGGAAATAAGGCCTACAAAATTGATCAAAGGTCAAGGCTTAGACAAGTTTCTAGCTGAATCCAATTGCCAAGCTTTGGGGGTAAGTTTCATGAACAAAATCTCAGGAATCCAGTGGGGTCAGCTGTCTGAAATAGACCCTTAAAGAGAACCCTTGTTGGATCGATGTCCTTGGTATAAGGATGTCATATATTTTTTGTAGGAGTTGCGGCCCCCAGATGGCTTGCAAAGAAACAAAGCAAGAGCTTTGAAGCTTAGGGCAGTCAGGTACTGTCTTATTGATCAAATTTTATACTGGAAAGACCCCCTAGGGGTGCTTTTAAAATGCATGGATCCACAAGAGGCCGATAGAATCATGGTTTAATTTCACAGCAGCTTATGCGGAGGGCACCATTTCTGGAAGACCATGACTCACAAAATTCTCAGAGCTGGGTACTACTAGCCCACCTTGTTCGTTGATATCCACAGAAGAGTTAGGACCTATATCCCATGCCAAAGATTTTCAGGAAAGAAACAACTCAAGTCTCTACCTTTAAAGCCAGTAGTTGTTTCAAGACCTTTCCAGTAATGGGACCTAGATTTTATTGGAGAAATACACCCTGCTTCCAGTGGGCGGCACAGATGGATCCTGACTGCCACAGATTTCTTTACTAAGTGGATTGAAGCTATCCCCACCAGGAGCACTTCCCACAAGGTAATCATTGGATTCCTGGAAGACCTCATCGTAAGGTTTGGCTGCCCAAGAAGGATTGTTACTGATAACACAACCTCTTTCAAGGCTGATCCATTAGTCAGGTTCTGCAAACAATTCGGGATCAAGCTCATTCAATCCACCCCATATTATCCCCAGGGAAATGGTTTAGCAGAATCCTCCAACAAAAGTCTCATAAGGATCATCAAAATATTATTGGAGGACAACAAAAAGGCTTGGAATTCAAAGTTTAAAGTCGCTCTATGGGCTGATCGGGTGACTACAAAGAGATCTATAGGCATCTCCCCTTTCCAGTTAGTTTACAGAGTAGAAGTTGTCTTCCATTCTTAGCTGGCCATTCCCGTAGCGAAATTCTTCCAGGATTATCAAGAGGAGCCCAATGACCTGGTCAGAAGGATTCATCAACTGGTATAAGTCCAGCAAGCCAGAGAGCAGGTAATAGACATAATTCAGGATCATCAACAAAGGACCAAGCAGGTTTTCGATAAGGGGGCCAAGAAGGAAGAATTTCAGATAGGAGACCTGGTGATGAAATGGGATGCTCCTAAACAAGACAAGGGCAAGCACGACAAATTTGAAGCCCTGTGGATCGGCCCCTTCAAAATTTCTAAAGTTTTCTCAAATAACACTTACAGGTTGCAGGATTTGGGGGGTGAAGAAGTTTCAGCAGCCCAGTAAATGGGCATTTTCTTAAAAAATGTTTTGTCTGAGCCTTCAGTGGCTCCTATGTTTTGTAAATATTGTCCTTTATGTTCTTTGTTTTTACTTTTATTGTTTCAGCTTAGTAAGTGACTCCATAGCCCAACAACAAGGCACTGGAACTGCAAAATGAGTCCTTAGAGCATCACAGGGATGACTCTATCCCCCATGGAGCCTAATTTTAGTAACATTTCTCGTCCGAAGCATAAGAGCGATCAGGTATGCAGTTTGCATGAGAAGCGCCCAAGCGCAACACATAGAAGAAGTCCTTTTCGGACTTAAAATCAAGTGAGCGGGCATTTCGTTCTTCAGCGGAAAGGATTCAACGACGGAGCAGGATAGCGATTGATGGGTAATTGCAAATTAATCGAGTTGCATCAATCATAGTGCTAAAATTTTTAAGGAAGTCAATGGTCGGAATCCTTCGGGAGGCACTCGTGAAGTTACGAGGGCCGTTGATCGCAAGCAGTTCAAGTGCAATGTTATTTCTCAAGATCGAGCTTCGTGAGTTCGAAGGGCAGACCATATACCTTTGGTTGTGTGAGATTCTGAGTTACGAAAAGTGTCCGGAGGAGGTCAACCATCATTGACCATCACATCTCAGGACTTTGCGAAGGGAGAATGAAAAAGTCTGATACTCCAACTCGCGAGGTCATGAGTAGCGAGAGGCGCTAGTACTTGGGCCCTAGCCAATGGTTACATATGGAGAGAGATGACCAGAAAGGGATCCCTACCCGTATCTCCATCTCGGGAAGTGGGATTTGAAGAAGAGGAACCAAGGGCCTCCGACTTGTGAATCGCGAAATGAAAATCACTTTTAATGACGGGCCCGCAGTATCACCGAAAGTGTTCCGGGTCATCCGATCAAAAGAGGGGTATGTGATGCGCGATTAAGTTCTCTCGCCCTTTCGCGCATCACGAATTCAAAGAGAAAGGATCAACCTCCTCCCAGCCTTGAGACACGAAATGATGAAAGTGCCAAAGGCATCTAGAGCCAGGCCCGCAGTATCGCGAAGCAACCTCAGCTGTTCATCCACAAGAGACACTTGGCGCACGCGATTAGGCTCCTCACCTTTTTGCCCATCACAACTTTGAAATGCAAGAAGCAGCTCCATCTTTCCCCGATGCATGAAATCACGAGAGTGTCCAAGACCTAGGGCCCACAACATTGTCGGGAGAGTTCAGAACCGTCAGATCCAGAGGGCGCGTGGCGCCAGATTAAGCTGTCTTAGTGTTTCGATCATCACAATTTCAAGAAGAAAGGATTTACTCCTTCCGTTCACGAATGCTGAAATCGCTCTGGGAATAAACACGGGGTCACAGCCCGTGGTCACTTGGGAAAGAAAGGAACTGTTCTGAAAGGGGCCAAAGGCACTGAATTCAGTTGCCGAAAAGATCATCTCGATCTCCAGGTACCATCGGATCTGATCCCACTCCCAGCCTTCGCTTGGAGTAAATAAAGGCGAGAAGGGGTGGGTGAAACCTCTCCTCATGCATTAAGTGTAAGGTATGGAAGGACTGGCAAGTGGTCCGCTTGAGAGGTTCCTATGTACCCATTTCTTCAAAGAATCCATGCCGAGTCCTCGACTAGCCAGAGGATGTCTGCACACCCTAAATCAACATTTATTGGCTCAGCTACTCCCCCTGCAGGAGCCATGCACAGTTAAGGTGGCGACAGACAGAGAAAGCCTGACCGAATTTGGCTGAAGGGACACTGAGCCTTGGATGACCAAGGACACCTCTATTAGGTGACTTTCCTGAGTATATAGACTCAGTCTTTGTATTTTGTAAAGGATCGTTGGTAGAGCACAACTCCCGATTATAAAGTTTCAGCACAGACTCTAGTTCTCTGGTTACGTATTGGTATGTAAGATTTCTTTTTTAATGACAGACAGTCTTGCCACTCCATTTGGTTTTGATCTTATGCTAAGATAGTTCGTGATCGACTAATTTGCACGGATTATGGAAATTATGTTGTGATAAAGGATTTATTGTCGCATTGTTGTTTTCTCTGGTTTTCTACATTTGAATGTAAGAAGATCTCGCGTTTAGATGCTTTCTTCTATAGTCTGTTAGGACTAGGCCAGAGTTTAGATGCCCATGCATGTCTGGCCTAGTTTATATGCCCATGCATGTCTGTCATCTAAACTCTAGCCTTCTTCTACAGTATGTCTGGCCTAGTTTCAGAGTTAGAACCACATCGTTTTGAGTTAACCTCCATTTGATCACCCCATTATACAAATTGTGACACAAACTGATGGGCGTCAGGCTCTGCTCCTGCTGCAATCCAGGGGTGACTTCTGATGCTAACACCAAGTATGTACCAATCATGTTTCAACTACTCATCAACTATGACTCATCGATATGTACCAACATCATCAACTATACACCTCATGTATGTGTGCCAAATCATCAACTACTTGTCTCAACCATGTACTCAACATGTACCACAACCAGAAGCCCTCATCAGTTTCATCATCCAAATATGATTTGTAGGTCTATAATAGACCTGGTGTATATGATGACATTCCTACAAACCTTCCTTAACTTTAAAAACAAGAGACTAGCATTTTCATCAAACTTTTCCTTAGTCTTGCATGCCTAGTTTTGGATTAGTCAACAACCCTAACTTTAAGTAATCATAACTTTGAACATGTAATGCATAAATATATGAAACTAATACAAAATATTATTCAGTTTTTTTTATGGAACTCCTCCAAGTTTCACTACTTGTAACCTCTCATAAAAGGATTTATAGCAAAAATGGCATACCTTGTTGAATTCTAGCTTATTCTAGAGAGCGACCTTGTAGAATGTGCCCCACAAAAAATATTTGATGAATTGATATGAAAATATTACACAATGGAATACAGACTATCCCCTAACCAAAATTGTTTTTCTTACTTCATTTGGATCTGTTATGAAGAAGTTATGACATTTTTACCTGAAACACCTGATTTTGACTAGTTTCAGGACTGGCCACAAATCCTATTTTCCATGGAGTGTAACTCCCAAAATACAACAAACCACAAGTTGAATTTTTTACCACAGATAATTGGATATGTTTTCTCACTTTCACAGCAATTTATTGGTCTGAATCAGTATAGAAAAAAAATTATAGTGAAAATGGTGAGATGACCTGTAAATAACATACCTTAGAAAGCACCATCAAAAGAATTTACCCTTCCTTGCATTTCAACCTTCTTTTCTTCACCTTCATTCAGAATTCCAGTTTAGATATCCTTGGTTACCTCAAAAACATATAGATATTCAATATTCTCAAGTGTGATTCAAATGAGAGAGCCTTGCCTCTTATTTATACTCTCCAAGTAGCTTCCTTAAAAATGTCTTCTAGGTCACTTGGCCCACTTTCCTTATTTTAGGGTTGGGTCCACTTCTAATTTCTCCTGTAAATTTATTATTGAAATAATTTATTTTGTATTCACTTTGAGTTATAATACACTCATCACTTCAATTTATTATTTACCTTTTAAACTCTTAAACCACTTTGATTACTTTGACCTTTTGGGGCTTCTAGATGACATATGAGGGTCCTCCAACTTCGTAAGGCCATAACTCTCAAACCATGAGGAGTTATGTGATGTTATACATACCACCAGAAATGGAATGACATGTAATATTCATATAGAATAGTATTATCTGAAAATATATCATAACTCATACCATTACCCATCAAACAAACTTGGGTCCATTACCCAAACCTGGGGTCTCCAACTTATCATGGCCACAACTCTCTAACTGTGAGGAATTATGTGATGTTCCACATACCAATGGAAATGACATGACAAGAACTATCCATCTAGGATATTTTCCCTAACAAATTCACTTTCCCTCATCTCATTATTCCACAATTAAGCATGGGTTCTCTTACTCCACAGAGCGTCTTCCCGTGAGGGATTTCACCATAAGGGGACCACTTTGGAGTTCATCCATATTTACTTCTTATCAACAATGACAAAACAATAATGAGTCATATTTACATCAAACAATATTGGATCTATTACCAAAACCTTTGTGCTATGGGTCTTTTTTCAAGGGTTGACATCAATGAAAACAAACCTTAATCAACAATCTCCCCCTTCAGCATTGATGGCAACACTCTGATGCAACACTAAAATCATATCACTCATGCTCCCCTTAGAACCATGCCTCTATCCTCTACATCTGATAAATCTACTCCTCCTAGAACCATGCCTCTGTCCTCTGTATCTGATATATCTCTTCCCCTTTGTCATCAATGGAAAAGGTGTCTTTCCATCCGAGGCTGCTCCCCCTGATAGACTGTCCTCTTATGGTGTTTCCTCATGTACATCTAATACATATAAGATAAGCATTTAAAAAGCATTCATTTTTGGAGTAGAATAACTCCAAGTCTTTGGTGAATATATTCAAAGGATTCCCGCGGAAGTGGTTTTGTAAAAATGCCTGGCACTTGTTCTTTTGTGCCCACATACTCAACTCTGATGTTCTTTTCTGCAACCTGTTCCCGTAGAAAGTGATACTTGATTGGAATGTGCTTAGTCTTGGAGTGCATCACCGAGTTTTTTGAGATACTGATGGCACTTGTATTATCACAATATATTGGAATGGGCTCATCATACTCAACCTGTATATCTGTCAAAGCTTGTTTCATCCAAAGAACCTATGTACAACATGTTGTTGCTGCAATATACTCTGCCTCGGTTATAGATAGAGATATCGATGATTGTTTCTTGCTTAGCCATGATACCAAATAGTCACCTAAGTAGAACGCTACTCCACTGGTGCTTCATCGGTCATCAATACAACCTTCCCAATCTGTATCTGTGTAGGCAATAAGTGATAGATCTTTTCCTTTTGGATACCATAATCCAAACTCTTATGTTCCTTTAAAATATCTGAAGATCCTCTTTACTGCTAATACATGTGATTCCTTTGGTGCTTCTTAAAATCGTGCCACCTGTCCAACTGCCTGCATTAGATCTGGTCTGAATGCTGTCACATATAGTAGGTTGCCAATCATTGACCTATATTGCCTCTGATCTGTAGACTTTGAATTGTCATCTTTTCTCAACTTACAACTGGTTTGCATGGGAGTGATAACTGGTTTGCAATATTCCATTCCGAAACTCTTTAACATTTCTCTGATATAATTGGTTTGAGAAATAAAAAGTCCTTGGTTTCTTTGATGTATCTGAAGTCCCAGAAAGAAGGATAGTTCTCCAAGTAACAACATTTCAAATTCATTTTGCATGTCTTTTGCAAATTTTTGTCTTAACCTATCATCATCGCTACTGTTAGCACTCTGTAATTTTCCCTAGGCTGAAGAGGCAGTCACAGAGGCAACATCAAAACCGCTTCGAGTCTTGGATCTAGCCCTCCAAGACTTAGAGAGGGATCTCTTTGTCTGATATAGCTTTGTTTGAAGAGAATTTTAGGCTAGCTATGCAGAACATGGGTTATTTATGAAATTGGGTATAGGCAGAGAAAAGAAACCATGGGCTATGGATTCATTGTAACGAACGATCAAAAATCCATGTCAACAGGATAATATTTGCAGGGCAAGGTAGACTACTCACTGGATCCTTCAATTTAAATGAAACGGGTGAGACAAAAATAGGTCAATAAATCCAATTAAACACGGAGAAACTAATAATTCTGAGTTTAATTTTCAGTGAAAAACACAAAAAACTATACCTAGCCAGAGACAGAGGGTGCATTAAAACCAATTCTGTTCTTAATCTTCTTGGAATAATTCAGAGGAAAACATTAATTATGATAATAGAGGAACAAATTAACACAGAGGGATGCACATCACCAGTCGAAATAGTCACAAGAATCCTGCATCATAGCACTATCTCATTGAATTGATGAAAAAACGTTGAAAGCTCAGCAAACTGTTTTACAATATTTTTGATCCATGGTCCTCGACTGATCAAACTTTACATTAAAAATCATATATGAATAAATAGGATAGAACTCCCCATTAGTTTCCAGAGTCAGTTTTAACCGCCTCAGCCAAAAATAGCCACCAATCCCACAAAATTTGGAACTGTCTGCCATGAAAGACGGACCAGTTTTCTGCGAAAAAAGGGTTCGGACAGACGTGTTTTTCTCTTCAACGATGACATCGGGGAAAAACCGGAAGGACATTATTGTATATGGGCATGTGATGGACAAAAAACTCCTTCGGTTTTCCCAAATTCGCCTCCAGCTAGCCGTAATAGCTCCCGCAAAAGCAGGACTGTAACGGAAAAGTGAGAATCTGGAAAAAAGGGCCTCAAAGATGGATTCGATTCTCCCTGCTCGTAATGTCATTGCAAAAAATGAGAGAGTATTTTTTTCTTCAGCCCGTGCTGAGAAAAAACCTCTCTCGGATTTTTAAAATCCGTCTTCATTTGCCCAGAATCCATTTTGAAAGAAGTAGTAAAATAGGCAAAAATGGCAAAAAAAGGGAAAAGCGGTTTTATTTTCGGGAAGGCGATATTCTAGACCCCCCCTAATGTGG
>ML812847.1:134535-147636 GCA_009831015.1 Picea engelmannii
CCCAATCCTCTCCTACTAGAAGGACCAAGTCCATGCTTCCCCAGAAATCCACTCTGGCATATGGAAAATCTTCTATCACAATCAATTGGCGTCTCAACCAAGCAAAGAAGTCCCTGGTAAATCTAAACTTTGAATCTGAGGCTAGTCTTGGGGACAAGCTTGTCCACCACTCCATACGTGGTTCTCCCACTGGTCGCACTACCAATGCAATATGAGGTTGCATCTAGGGAATGCGTTTTAAAAATAATGAAACTAAGAATGAACCATACCTAAATTGCTTCTGTTGTCCTGCTCTGCATCTCGTGATTTGTTCCTTCACATTTTGAAGGAACCATGCACTCCAGTTGAACAGTGTTGGATCTAAACACTGTAAACCATAAGCCACCTATGATCTTTATATTAGGTGTGCACTGGTGCTTCCTTCTATGCTTGTGATGGCAAACAAGATGGATCAAAGTGGCAAGTCTCTAATATCTTTGATTGCAATCCTGCCTCCGACTAGCCTCACTCCCAGGACACAATGGTTTGCCAGATACTCATCCATAGGTGCAAGAAGTACCCTCTACCCGGATAAATCTATAGGAACCCCTCTTTTCTAAATACTAGTTATGAAATATACATCCTCTAGCTCGATGGTCAGAAGTTGCGTCCCTATCTAGAACCCTTTCTCTGTAACATTCCATAACCCGATCATGTATTCGAGAAGAAGAATCTCCTTCTTCATCTTTTTCATTTTGAAATATTTGAGGAGACTACAATTCCTAAACACATCTCTCGATTGGGGAATTTGCAAAGAGGCCACATCATCGAGCTCGTGTTCCATTTCTTTCCACTCAAGCATGTTGCCGAAGTCACCTGCATTTGACAACAAAATTCATTAAATCATGATTTCAATGAATCTTTGGCAATTTTAAAATTTTAAAAAATGATTGTTTGTCTTTGAAAAATAATAATGCCCTTTTCATATGAACATCGGGACATCAATCCACCCTTACATTAGCCATTTAAATGTTCAAAAACTCAAAATTCTCTCCTCACATATTGAGCACGCGTGAGCCATTTTTGGGCATTTTTCTTATGTTGTTTTGAGACAACGCCCCCATTTCCACTACATAAGAGCATTGGTGCACCATCCATGGGTTAAGAGGGGCATTTTCCAAGCCATGCGGTGCTTACCCATGATTTTTAGGGATCGGTGAGCTTTTTGGGCGCTTGGGCTGACCCAAGGCATCATTTTTCATAACTTTTTAGTGCCTTAAAACAAAATTTAAATCATGAAAATGAAAGAGAAGGAGAAGAACACCAACCTGGTCCAAACAGTGAGGAAAACGATCAACCATAGCTCCTTCACCGAACAATTCAAGATTCAGCTCCAAAACACAAATTCTCCACTCCTACAAATCTCTGCATAAATGAACTGGTAAATGACATTTTTTACCCCTTTTTACTATTATACATTTCATTTTTTTCATATGTTATAGTTATTTTTGGGTTTTTGAGAAATGTTTGGAGGCTTATTGATCCCCTAGAATGCAGTTTTGACATTATTGGTAGGTTTTGAAGAAGGTTTGTTCATTTTATCTCGTCACCTTCATGAGCATAGTCTTCATTCGTTCTCAAGCTCAAACACATGAGAATACGCTAGGTAAACTTTTATCTCTTTTTCGGACCTGCATGGATACATAAAAAAGGAACCCCCTAAAGTCTTCTTTGAACTCTTTTCATACTCTTTAAACATGAAAAGATTTTCAAGTGATCTTGCTTCCTTTCCCACTTGTTTAAAGGTTTGAAAGGGCGTATTTCGAGTGATAATTTATCTCTTTTTCGGCCTCACGAGACTAACATTACGAAAAAGGAAAACATTGGAGTCGTATTTAAGTTGTTTTTAGACTCTCTAAATATGAAAAACCACTGATTTTACCTTCTCTGGACTCGCTAAACAATCATACATTGAAGGGCCCATACGGGACCAAACCCTTACTTCTTCCAATTCGCTAAACAAAGGAAGAGAGACTTACCAAAGGTGAGTCATATCGAGCATGTGTTACCCTCCTTGAAATCGTTAAATTAAAAAGAGGTACTCATCTATCTGGATGGGGGAAAAATTGAAAGAAGCAAGCCGAGTAGTTTTTGAGAACACTACCAGTAGCTCTTACGGTCGCCCTTGAACACAAAACTTTTTCTTTGCATGCATTTTAATCTGTTGAACCTCTGCATTGAGCCAATCCTCTAATTTTCTTTTACTCCTTTGGGTCACCTGACGAAAGTCACAGCATCCACTTCATCCTTAAGTTTTGGTCCATGTCAAGTTTCTACTGTTTTGCCTTGGTGTTCAAGGGAAGTATTTGCTTCGGGAGTCAGCCATCACAAATATCCTATTTCAATACCTGTGTCAGTCCATGCTCATTTTATCTACCAATTACATCTTTGTGTCAGTTTTGTGTCAGTGATGGGGGATACATCAAGGCCCTCCTTTGACGAGTCTATTCTTGTTGACTTCAGCACATTATCTGGGAGATAGACTTAGAAACCAGTTAGTACCTTGGGACCTCCATGCCTCAATGGTAGGCCTCCTCATGTCCAACAATTGGTTTACATCATTGACCCCTGATCAAATGATTCCAAGGATGTTTTACTTTAGCTCATTCATTCACATTCGTTAGGATGTACTAGAGTACCTTGGGAATCATTGACATCAATGGTGATCTCCCTCGCGCTTGTTAACAATTTACATCATTGACTAGTAATCAAGTGGTTTCTGCCATGTTCGACATCAGGACATCTATTCACATGGTTAGATTTGTGCTACATCAGGATTGGTAAGAAGACCCTGGGTTGAGTTTTCAGTCTTATGTATACTTTCCCCAGGTTGCGAAGGAGTTATTTTGGACTATGACACATATACTGTTACATAGATCCACTTTGTATTGGTCATGGCTATGTCTTGTCATTTCATGGATACACTGTGTGTTCTTCGTGGTTGCGATCAGTTTAGGGGAGTATAGATCCACATTGTATCTTCAGTGGCTATACCTTTTATCAATGTAATTATGGATCCACAGTGTGTTTTATGGCAGTCATACCTAAAAAGAATTTATCACTCAAGCATAGGTATGCATGCCTTGGGTTTGAATCATGTCATGATATTTTTTGATGGTTGTGTACAACTTTTTCCATCCTCTCTTTGTCCATACCCTTGCTCAAAAAATTATACAAAGTACTTCAGTCATCATCGTCTTCTGACTTTGCACTTTGGGGGGCAATCTGTTACACATCAAAATTACTCATTGCAATGATGGCTAAGTGTCATCATTATAAATATTGCAAGTGTCGCATATTGGTCGTAAGTTTCGCTAGTGTCGCAAACATCATACTTCCTATGTCATCCCTCTAATGAAATCGTAAGGACACTAAGACACCTCAAAGACTAGTTTGAAGAAGGAAAATCAATTGACAGAAGAGTGGCCTTGTGCAACTGAAAAAATCCACTAAAACATCAATTTTGGGAAGGAGCACTCCCCTATCTACTAACAGGGAACACTAACACTCTGTTCTCCCTTATAGGGGAGCATTCTAGTGATCTGTGCCCCTTTTGAGGGAGCGTTACTCCTTTTTGGGAAAAATTCAGTTTGTTGGAGGAAGTCAGGGGACAATCCCCTCAATATCTTAAGGTAGTTGGGTTCGAATCTTGGGTCAAGGCATGATCTTAGGAGAGGTCCACAACTGAAGGATAGGAATACTCAACTTATCCCAAATATCTCTCAAGTGGTTAGGCCTCTCCAAACCTATATAAGGAGGCATCCTCATGGTATAAGGAATATATGGAGATTGAGAATTGCACCAAACTTAAGATCCCATAAGTGAGATGTCATCAAAGCAATCAATGTAGATTACTTGAGAAAAGGGGTTGGACAAGGAGAACTGGATCAAGTTGTTGCACCTTCATCAAAGGATTTTAATTATTTTTACTTGTTCTTATCAATATATCAATGCTTGGCCTATTTCTTTCCAACTTATATTTGTTCCACATGAGTTTGTCTTCGATAGATAGATCTATATTTGAGCTAATCTTTGTAGAATAGGAAGTCCATTGTATCTTTGTTTGTTCTGCAGGACCTATCAAGGAGCTCAGGATCAAGGCTTAACTTGGACTTTGTGAGGACAAACATTGTTAACAAGGTACACACCTTTCTTCTTCCTCTTCGTATGTTAGATTAATTAGATCTAAAAGGATGTCAGTGTCCATGTTAAGCACTTTTTTGTCTTGGCCTTAGAAGTATAGAGACCAAGAGGTAATCCGCTTGTCTGCAGGAGGATTCACCAGTAACAATTGTTCCAAGGTAGTAGTGGTTGAAACATTGATGGCTTCCCCTAGGTCTATGAGGGTGTTTCCAATGGAGACCTGATTAATGGTTATAGTCACTACATGGTTTCCTAGGTTCCCATATTTTTCTAGTTTTGGATGCTCTGATATGTACTCATAAAGTCCTCCTATCAAGTGTACTGTAGGGGGATCTTTTTGCTTCCTACCTGGCTTCTTGATACACAATTCTTTGACTACCTTATTGTAGATTGGAATGTCTTTAATAGCTTGAAGCAAGGGAATCTTGACAAAAATATTTTTCAATTCATTCAAAATGTCAAATTTCAGTCGGGTGGTAGGTTTCTCAATTACCAATTGGTCTGGATAAGGAGGGACCTTCGTAAATTGTAAAGGTTCATTTTGGGGAATCTTGGGTTCTTGATTCTTAGGGATAATAACATCTTCCCACCTAGTGTAATTTGTGGGTTGTTTGGTGATTTCTTCTTCTTCTTCTTCTTCCTGGATGACTACTGAGGGTCTCTACCTCTCCATAACTTTTCTCGATCTTAATTGAATTTCCTGTAGTGGAACAGGGGTAATAACATATGTCGAGAAGGCCTACATATCAACATTGTGAAGAGGCTGAGGGGGATTATTATTGGAATTTGGCACTAGCTGTGTTGGTAATAGTGTCAATCTCGAGGAGCTTGCATTTTGATATTTTAGCGGTTGTTGTTGTGTAATAGGAGGTAAAGGTGGTGGAACAAAACCTAGAAAAATCTGCGGAGTGTTCGGTGGGAACTAAGGATAAGGATGGTTGGACATAGGGATAGGTGGAGCTTGAGGTTTTCCTTCATTGTGTCCTCCCCTCCATCCTTGAATCTAAGGATGTTGATATTGAGTAGACCATTTTTTCCAACCTGGTGAGTTCCACTGTTGTTGTTGATAATAGGGTGGAACTTGAGACTGTAGATCTGGGTATGTGGGTTGATTTCTAGGCTACCATGGCCTCCTAGGTGAATATGAAGACTCCCCAGGATCTCCACTCCTATAGATGGCTAATAAACCGGGCAATTATGGACAATTTTCAGTCACATGGTCTTTTTTACAGAAGCCACAAACTAAAATTTTATCTAATGGGCACTCCCTTGAGGAATGCTTCCTCCTGCATCTTGGGAAATATATGCTCATTGCTGCATTTTCCTCCTCCTGTTTCTTTTTTAGTTTAAGGGTATCCAACTGGGAACCTATTGTGCTTAAGATGTCTATCTTGAAGTTTTCTAAAAGTTTCCCTATCTCTGCTCTTGTGATACCACCTGAACTAATTGGTTTTAATTTTTTGTTTTAAGGTTCCCGAACATTCTTTCCTCTGGAAGGTCATGGTATTTTGACTTCTAGGAGATATAACCAAATCTTTCCATATAATCTTCGAGGGTGTTGTATTCTAATTGTTGGATTTTAAAAATGTCATTACAAGACTCTTTGGTCTTGCAGTAGTCTTGGCACTTCTTGAGAAATATGTATTTCATGGCTTCCCAAGACCTAATGCTAGATTCTCCCAATCCCATGAACCATCTTAGTGTAGAGTCTTTAAGGGTGGTAGGAAAGAGTTTTAATTTCTAGGAAAATTGTATGTAGTTGTATCTCCTACACAAGATGTCAAATTCAAATAGGAAGGTGTCTGGATCTTCACTATTTTTATCATAAAAGGTAGGCAGTGCTGCGAGAGGAATATTATTCATGTTGACATTTGGAGTGGTGTCCAAAATCGGAAAACCAAAGGTAGTTTCAATTTGGTTTCTAGTTTCTTCTTCCTCCCCATGTCTTACATTCTTATGGTCCTCATGATCATCCATATTCGCTTGGTTTCCAAAAAGAGAGTACCTAGGTGGTTTTATCTTTGAAGAAAACAAGGTTTCCCTTTGATGGAAAGGTCTTCCTATGGATTGGATGTCTGGGACTCTACTCGAGTTGATTGAGACAATTGGTGCCAAAGTTTATGTGTCAATTTGAGAGATGATTACATTGGATGAACTACCAAACAAAATATTCAACTGTTCAGGGTCTATGATGTCCTTAAAATTAGGGTCCCCTGGTGGTAGTGTAAAAGAAAAGATTGTATTGTTTGGTTCTGCAGAAGGCTCGAGTGGTCTTGCCTCCTTTCCTAATATTATTGATGCTTCAATTTCTTGTTCTATAGTGCTCCCTGTATTAGTCTCTTCAGAGAGTATTTTATCTCTTTGAGTTGAGCTAACTCCTATTTTTCAGTATCGGTCTATGGATTTTATACGCAGAACATTCCTTCCCCAAAAGAGATCAGAAGGAACCTTGGTTGAAAAGGTATGATTTTGATTTAATGTATCTACCTTGTGGGTCTCTAGGCCTATTCATGAAAGAAAGAAAAAGAAAAAAGAAAAAGCTACCATTTGATTCCTAGGTCTATTCATAAAAAAATAAAAACAAAAAGAAAAATTACCATTGGGTTTGGGGGAACCTGCTATAGCAGATGTGAAGGTTCTTACCTCTCGTCTTAAAGTTCCCCCACCACCAAAATAATGCTAAGGTCTAGAAATGATCTAATTCCTAACTACTTCTTACCTTGAGACAACTCCCCGACAACAACGCCAAAAATGATGGGTGTTCTATATGCACTAAAAAGACACTAAAAACCCTTAATTAAATTGTCAACCCGTGGTAAGTAAACTTAGAGTTGTAGAAAAATATATGCCAAAGGTAGAAGGCTGGTAGGAGTATAGTCTAACTAAGGAAGGTAGCTATCTAAGGCTAATCTACTCAAGAAAAGCTATCTAATGAGAAAACCCCACTAATCAAATTGAAACTAGGTAACCTAAGTACTTTTGGGCCAAGGATCGATGGATAGTCCTAAGAAAAGAAAGTCAAAAACCCTATTCAAAGCAAACTAGTTCAACAATAAGCAAAGGCAAAATACTAAACATAATAATAAGCAACTAACAAAAGAAAACTATTTTAACTTGCCAACCTACATTCAATGAGAAACTATCCTATGAAAGAAAATAAATAAACAAGTAAGCAAAGACACCTAACTAACCTATTAAAGAAAATAGACAAGCAAGCAAAGACACCTAACTAACCTACTAAAGCAATAGACAAGTAAGTAAAGACACATAACTAACCTACTAAAGCAAATAGACAAGTAAGCAAAGGAAACTAACTACTGCAAGCAATCAAATTAAAACTTCTCATTGAACAACTATCTAGCCTAAGAGGCAAGTGGACTAAATGCTTAATGCAAAACTATTTCTAATGCATAAAAGGAAATCTATTTTATTGAAAGCAAGAAGAACTACCAACTAATGCTTAATCTATGATAAGCAAACTACTATCTAATCTATCAAAGAAAAGTCTATTTATCCTAAAGCAACAATAAAACTTTATTCTAATCTATGAAAGCAAGAAACTATATCTTCTGATCTACAAAATCAAGAAAACTATCTCTTCTAATCTATGAAAGCAAGAAACTATCTTTAATCTATGAAAACAAGAAAACTATATTTTAACCTATGACAATTCAAATATAATGTTGGTGGTTGTGTGAATGTCTTTGGTGTTGGATGATATCTCGATGGAACTTGACAACAAAGGACAATTTCAATGGTATAAGCTCAACACTAATCTCAATGGCAAAGTGAAAGGTATGGATTAAACAATCCAACAAGAGTTTAGACATGACAAAACAATGTTAAATACCCTGCATATTCATATATGAACCATCAACAACATAACGAGATCATCGTTATACTTCTACACTATGTAAGAAAAACTAGATTCAACCATTAACTAAGATGTATAATTGCAATTTAATTCTAGGAAAGGAAATTACGTAAAATGAAACTATGCTATGTCTATTCTAACAATTCAAACTGTAATAAGGAAATGATTAAAAATAGAAATTAAACTATGATATTTAAAAGTAAACTAACAATATACATTAACCAACAACTAATTAAATGAGATCTATATAAAACTAAAATAAGCAAGCTATAATTAAAAACCGGAATTAATTCTATCCATCCATCAAATCCCCGTGAAAGAAAAACCAGATAAAAACTATGTTCTATTCTAATTAAAACGTTGTTTTAAACTTGACTATAAAATCATAAATTAAAGCATAATCTAACATCTAATTGCACACAGGGTTAGTATAGAGACTTGCAAGCATGTTCCTAATCTACAAGATCAATGCATGCTAACACATCTCATCATTCTAACCTGCAAAAGAGAATCAAAACAATTAAACAACATCAAACTAGTTAACACAATAAAAATATGCATGTACATAAAATAAAGAGAACAATTAAATCATAAAATGCATAAACAACACAAAGATAGTTACCAAACTGTTGGTGTCCCCCCCAACAATTCATGGTCACTCTCTAAAAGTACACCATGAACTCAGTTGGTCGAATTCACCATAAAAACTCAAAAATGCAGTTCTGGCATAATCTGGCAATGTAAAAACTCAAAACAGAGTAAAATTGTTTTTATGTCTACCACACTGAAAATTCTAATGCTTGTGCTACTTAACAATCATCTAACCACCTCAGTGGTATTTATAATGTTTACAAACCAAGTGGTTGACCACAGGAGGGTCGAACCACTTCTAATTTTGGAAAATTACAATAAATGATGCCTTAATTGATAAAACAGAGCGAGCCAATAATCGCCCTCTTGAGCAACTGAAACTGAGTTGTCGGGAGCTCAGTAGCTAGAGGGGGAAAGCATGAACAAAACCCACGTGCCCTATTTTCCCATCACTAGCCACCAATACCATAACCGCCAAGTCACCCTACATTTTTATGCAATAGCCAGTGCTAGACAGAGTGCCAGATCAAGTGCCAGAATGAGTACTGGAAGGAGTTTCAGATCAAGTGTCAGAAGCAGAAACGTGGTGCGTTTTTGCCCTATAACACCAGAAAAATGTGAATTAGATCTTGGTAATCATAAAACATGATGAATTATACGTAATATAATCATTAAACATGAATCACACATACCTTATGTGGATCATACTATTTTATCATAAAATTCTTCAAAAAGCTCCTTTAAAATATGAAAAACACATATGTACATGCGAAAAAAGTGTATAATAATCGTCATAAAAGTGATCATATCTCGAGCATTTTTGTCATTTTTGTAGATGTCAATGGTTGAGCTAGGCTCCCGATTGTAAATTTTGATGAAGCATTGGTTTCCCTAGTTATATATTGGCATCTGAGACTTCTTGTTTAATGAAAGTCAGCTTCTTTTCACTTCTGTATACACTATGTTAAGACACCTGGAGTTGGAGGATCCAGTCGAGGGTTATTATGCTGTTGTGGTGTATGATTGATCATAGCAGTATTTTTTACCAGTCTTGAAACAATTCTCTGTGTTATCCTTTCTCTCTTACACTGAGTAACTTAGAATTGGATGATCCAGTCAAGTTGTTACAGTAGCATTGTGATGTAGGTTTGATCACTGTGTTGTTTTATCTGTGTCACTTAGGCACATTTCATTGTCCTGTTTCTCTTCTATGAATTGCTGGAAGGTCGGATGCTCATAGAAGTCTCATCCACCATTCTCATCAAGTCTTCCTTCAACTCATTTTAAGCTCAACTTCCTGACTAAAGTTAGATCAAGACCTCCCTTGCTCCTGCATGACTGGCCTAGTTTTCTAAGTTAAAATGATATTCTCCTAGGCCAACACCCCTTCAACTACCCCTATTTATTCATTTGCGACATATAAAACTGATGGGTATCAGGCTTACTCCTGCCGCAATCTAGGAGTGACTTCTGGTTCTAAATTTTTTGGCGTCGTTGTCGGGGATGAAGTTGAATATTTTTCCCGAGATTGAACGACATTGAGCCTCTTATTCTGAAGGTGCATCAAGCATCAGAGCCCCACAAGATTTCTACTGTGCACCCGGTGACTCCATTATGATGACTCCATTGCAGTGAACCTACTGTTTCAGTTGTGGCTTCCATAGGCAGGCATACGAGGTCTACCCATCAGTTTACCTTGACAACACCTGAAGTAGATCTAGAGAAGCTTATCAAAAAGGGAAAGGCTCCCAGAGAAGGAGCTTCAACTACTGAACCAGGTATTTCTAATAGCTCTGATTTCCCTCTGTTAGAAACTCTGATATCTCCTTCTCCTTTTCCTATTAGACCTCTTATTGGATTTTATCGTTTTTTAAATTTTGGGAGTGTTCCTATTGAGCTTTCTCCTCCTAGTATTGTATTAGAGGAAGAGAGATTTTTCACTCCTATTTCCCTTGACATTGCACCCTAGTCTAGACCTAGGAACTCAAAATATTTCCCTACCCCAGGTTTTACCATCCCCCCTCCTCTTACTGTTGCTACTCTTGTGACAACACCAACCTTTGTTCCCTCTAGCCTAGTAGCCTTCTCTTCAAATCCTTTATTGTCTCCTTTTCCTCCTGCAAGCTCAGTTTCAACTTCCCCTGTTCGAGCTCCTTCTCCTCCTAGTTCTCCTCCACCTAATATCCCTATGGCAGGTGTTCATCCCCCTTTAAATAGAATGGATGCCATAGTGGCTACAAGGTATGCCCCTCTAGTCCTACCCAAGCCAATGAATCCTATTCCCGCTGGATATTACTTGAAGTATATGCCTAAATTCACTGAGGAAAAAGGCATAACTGTTGAAGAACACCTCCCTGCCTTCTACAGTTATGTAGATAACCTGAACATAGAAAATGAAGATGTCTTGATGAGAGTCTTCATCTAGAGCCTAGATGGTGAGGTTAGGAAATTGTTTAGGGGAATGACCCATGAATCTATTGTTGGGATTGAAGCTCTAGATAATGCCTTCTTGAGGAAGTGGGGAGATAAAAAACACTTGATGTATTATATGACAAAGTTTGGATCCTTGAAGAGAAAGGAAGGAGAGTCTGTCTCTGACTTCTCCAAAAGATTCAATAAGATGTACAATAAGATCCCTACTGAAATAAAACCATCAGAATCTTCTACCAAAATCACTTATGCTAGTGCCTTTGACCCTGATTTCTACCTCCTGCTCAAATAAAGAAGAGCTACTTCCTTAGCTAACATACGAGATGCATCCCTGAAAGTAGAATCCAATGTGTTGGCAGTTAATCGGCTCAAAAGAAAATCTGACAGAGATAGGGGAAGAGGGAGATCTAAGGCCTCAACCTCTGGTTCTCCTATAGCTCACCCTCAAGTATATGAATTGACCAATATGGTAAAGTCTTTGTCTACAGATATGGATAAAATTAAAATGGAGGGGAAGCAAACATACAGAAATCCCCAAAACATTGATAACAGAGGAAAATTCAGAAAGTTGAACAACCATGCTCCTTAGATTATGCCAAGGGAACAAAGGAACAAAGATAGGGATGATCAGAGGATTCAAACCCCTCTCCAAAACAACCTGGTTGATGATGAAGAGAAGGAGGAAGAGGAGGTAGACCCTAAAATTCATTGTATTGAAGACACCTCCCCTTTTCCCCATTTGACTCAATCTGCATATGAAGAATCCCTCATGAACAATCAAATAAATGAGCTGAGTGAAAGGGGGAAAGACAGTAGTAGTCCCAATAAGTATAACCTTAGGTAAAAAAATAAAGAAGGGAAGTCTGACATCCTTGATAAACCTCTCATAACAGAAAATCCTGCTAAGCCTGCAACAAACAATGCCAAGGAAAGGAAAACTCAGACTCTCTCGTTGATAGCCAAAGACCCCATCCTAGAGGTGAGATAAATTATAAGGCCTCCTTCCTCCTTTAACTTTGAGCATGAAATCCAAAGAATCAGAATCCTTGTCCCCCTTTCAGATTTAGTTAAACATGAATATTTCAAGAGGTCCCTAGGAATCTCCCCTTTCCAACTTGTTTATGGGACATAAGATCTATTTCCCTCTTAGCTAGCTCTACCTGTAGAAAAATTCTTTCAGAAGTGTCAAGGAGATCCTGATGATATGATCAGAAGAATTCGTCAACTAGTGGAGGTCTAGCAGACTAGAGAGAAGGTGGTGGACAGAGCTTATGATCATCAGCAAAAGATCGAGTAGGCCTTCAACATGAAGGCAAGAAAGGAGGAATTTGTGTTGGGAGATATAGTGCTTAAGTGGGATGCACCCAGGTAGGATAGAGGCAAACATATAAAGTTTGAAGCCCCTTGGATTGGCCCCTTCAAAGTCTCTGAAGTGTTTTTAAACAATACCTACAGGTTGTAGGATTTGGAGGGCGATGAAATTTTTGGTGGCCCTGTAAATGGGCATTTTATGAAGAACTTCTTTATTTGAGTCTTAAGTGGCTCCTTTGATTTTGTAAATATTGTTTTCCTATTCATTTTTCGGTTTCAATAAATGACTCCATAGCCCAACAAAAAGGCACTGATGTTGCAGAAAATTTCTTAGAGCCTCGCAGAGAGGACTCTATCTCCCATGGAGCCTAATGTTATCACATAAACATGTAAGGGGGTGTTTTGGTGAAAAGAATGATAAGAAGCAGGTTGAAAAACCCACTTATCCTAAGTTTTGGTGTGAAGGCACGCCATTCTAAAGGGAAAGATTATCTGAACGGCCAGATTTGGAGCGCTTAGATCTACGGTCAAGGTTTAATTCTAGGCCCACCCCGTCATTCTTCTTTTAATGGGGGTGGGGAGTCTGATATGAGAGCGTGCAAGTTTGAGTGGCTGAGATTGGAGCACTTAGATCTACGGAGCAGGTTCCATTCCAGACACCCCCCGTTCTACCTTTAATAGGGGGGGGGTCTGACATGGGTGGTTTTGAATGT
>ML812847.1:147787-161946 GCA_009831015.1 Picea engelmannii
CGCTCCCCTCCCACCGTTCACAACCATGCACCTGTCCTCCACTCACCCTTGCATCATGTCCCTTTCTCTTTGTTACACATCAAAATTACTCACTTTGATAGTGTCGCAAGTGTCGTCATTACAAAGGTTGCAAGTGTCGCATTTTTCTCACAAGGTCACAAGTGTCGCATGTTGCTCACAAGTGTCGCAAGTGTCAAAGAAAGCATACTTCCATGATGCTTATTTCATGCCTATAACGACACAAGAAAGACACGTGAAACACCTCAAAAGTTTGATTTGGAAGAGGAGAAATGAGTCAACAGGCTTGCAAACCTTTTTCCATCTGAAAGCACCTCAAAAACTGAGATTTTGAAGAAGAGCACTCCCCTATATGTCTTCTCGGAGTGTCGACACTCCCCCTTACACTGTCAGGGAGCATTATAAAGCTCCCCTGGCCCTTTTGAGGGAGCACTATAGATTTTTAGAGCACTGGCATGCCCCTAAATCCTACTAGGGAGTGCTACAGTGCTCTGATGGCCCCTTTGAGGGAGCGCTACCTATTCTGGGTAGTAGTTAAGTTGTTGAGATGAATGGGGGAAGCATCTTTTCATTCTTGGAAGGCAGTTGGATTCAAATCCCTAGTCCAGCCATGATCCTAGGGAAGATCCTCAACTGAAGGAGGCAAATCCTCAACTTCCCCAAGGATATCTTAAGTGGTTAAAGCCTCTCCAAGGCTATATAAACAATCTTTCTAATGGTGAAAGAGGACTGGAAATGTAGAACTACACCAAACTTATGATCTCATAAGTGGTGCTGGAACAGAGCTGATTGGGGAAGAATTGCTAGCATGAAACCTATGATCTCATAGGAAACGCACAGTCATCCAAAGGAGAGTGATCAATGAACCTGTTGTTACCCAGGTTCTGGATCTTTCAAGCAAGGGTTAGACGAAGAGGACCTGATGAAGCTGTCGCATTCACATTTATGATTGTAAGTACTCCTGTCGTTATTCACATTAATATGACACGCTTTCCCTGTTTCTTTCTAGTTCATGTCTGATGTTACATGAAATTATCATTGATAGATATATATACTTTCAAGATAACATCAATAGAGTAGGAAGTGGGCGTATCTTGTTTGTCCACAGAACTCAGCGAGGAGAAAAGGATTAGAGCGCAACTCGGAACGTGCAGGGAAAAACGTCGATAAAGAGGTACTTATGTTCTCCTTCCTTCTCATGTGTTAGTTTAGATAGATTTGAAAGGAATTCAGTGTCCACATTAAGCATTTTATGTCTTAAATTTAGGGTCAAGCTCTTAGAGGCGATCTACCTGTCCGCAGGGAGTTTTTCCTACAACAGAAACTGGCGACTCCACTCAGGAGATAGCCTCAAATCGAAATTTCTTGTTTTGATTTCTCCTCATTCACCTTGTTTTACCCCTTGATCATTTCAGACCTGGTTCACTCCTCTTTTGAGTGGTTTCATGAGATGATTGGCTCCCTACCCCATCATAATCAGCCTAATTGTCGAGACTGAATTGCAATTTTTGGAATTTTTGACATTTTTGGGAGTTTTTCAACCTGGAGCCCCTGTCCCTATGCTAAGAGAGTGCCATTGCTCCCTAATAGCCTTACACAGAGCGCTATAACGCTCCTTGCCTTTGGAAACAGAGCGCCAGCCCTCCTTTGGCCAATAAACCTTCCAGAATTGTTTTTTCAGGGTTTTTTCCTCTATGTCTCTCTTGTTGGGTCACCTTGTGAGTCAATCCTTCTTCTTTCCCGCTTGGATATCTGTCTTTTTCTTGAATAACAAACATCTTGCTGTTTGGATTTCGTAACCTTCTTCACTATTATTGCTGAGTTTTTCTGTCATTTGGATTTTGAAAGCCATGCATCGTCTTTCTCTCCTCATCAACTGAATGAAAAACTCTGGTGAAGGTCATCAAAGGCCTACAAATCCTTTCATTTTGATTTTAGTTAAAGATCATTGTTCTTCAACTTTTTCTTTTGGGTGTGAAGATTGATTTCTATTTGATTGCTTCTTTTCTTTCGCTTTTCATTTTGATTACGACGAGAGGGTGTATTGTTTGTATGATTCTTTCTTGTGTTGGTCTGATTTTCATTCATCCAAGAAGATAATTAGCAAGACGATCCTTGTTTTGAATTAATCATTATTCATATGCAAACAGGAAAGACATCTTCATGATTGATTGTGCATGTTAGAAGGCATCTAAAAAGTTTTAGCATCACATCAGGATTTGATTGAGAAATTGTTTGAGGACATTCCTTATTCGTGCTTGTTAGTGAAAAGAACTCTCTCTCTCTCCCTTAAATAGATGTTTATCGAAAAGAAATGAATGCTTATCATATCTGATGCATTTTTGGGACTAAGTCATAATTCCATTCGTTTCACTTCCATGCACCCCTTTTTGATTAAAGAACAGCTATAAAAATCAACCCTAATTAAAAAATTATCTAGAACTTTTTCTTTTCTAGGATCCTCCACCAACAGTAGAATAGGCTTAGTACTTTGGATTAGGCTGTGAGCATAACTCTCTAAAGTTTCAAAAACAAACATTAGCATCTTGAGTTAGGGAGAGTCAAATCCAATCCTCGTATAAGTCTTCCTGGGATCCCCCTCTAACCTAGGGGTTACGCACGAGGTTGCATTCGGGTGAGCTACAGGGACTAACCCTTCGTGGTTTAACTGATTGTGGTGGACATATCGTATTATGGGGGTCACTTCAAGGTAAATCCACAATTACTGTGTGGAAGCCTTTTAGTTTATTTTGGGCTTGATACCCTGCCCGTACGTTCGAATCAGACTGTCGACTGTTCCCGCCCAGGGGCTGACTGCGAATTGGTAACCTTAGTGGCCATAATATTTAGGGTCTTACACAAGGTGACGGTGATGGGAAGTCTCACTGTACCTGGAGAAGACATTGGTCAAACTCACTCGAGCTCCTTGGAGGGTAAATCCACAATTACTACATGGAATCTTGCACCAAGGCATAAGTCCATTAAGCAGGTCGCCATTGTAACTGTTCCACCCTATCCCCGCCCCTTCTAGAATTGATCACGCGACGTTGGATTTCATCACCAACTAGTACGGTCATCGGGAGAAGGTCCTATTTTCTTGGTTGTGATTCTTAGATTCTATTAGCGTATGTTGTTTCTTTTACTTAGTGGACCTTAGGTTGAGTCAGTGTTAATGGCATCGAATCCTAGGAGTACCAATGGAGGAACCCCTTCTTCTGGGGAAACTTATACCTTTCCTTCATTTGGAAACTTTGGTCCTCCATATGTTGCCACATTGAGTCTTCCAGGACTCACTGTTGGATTACCAGTTTGGTTGTTCCCCACTACGGTGATCCCGAATCCTCCTAATGTTTCAGGTGCACCTAATACTTTGGATGTCGGTACACCACCCACACATCAACCTCACATCAAATTTTCACCTTCTTCACCCATTAAGTCTCCTTCCATTTATCCTTCTTTGCCTGGTGAAATATCTAAAGAAAGTAGCTAGGTTGATAAGAAGAAGAAGAAACGGAAAGAGAAGAAGAAGAAGAACCCGAAAAGGACCAAGGCCCCAACAACATCAGATGTTGGCTCTAAGAAACCAATTACTGTTAATGGTACTGGGAGTGTTGATGAGTTCAACAAGATTAAAATGAAGAATCCAAAACCCAAATTCCCTTGCAACCTTTGTAAGGGTGACCACTTTCTGAGGGATTGCCCTAGTTTTATCAAGGTCTTAGAAATGTGGTCCTCCATGTCATCAGCCTGTGTTGGTCATGTCGATGATACCCCGCCAACTAGTGATGTTCAGGTTGGTAAGAAGAAGAAAACTGTCAAGTTCCCTTGCATGTTATGTAAAGGTAACCATTACTCTCACCTTTGTCCTCACATGGACGAGGCTTCGTCTCTTTTGGAAAAACTTCAACTTCCAAAAGGTTATCATAAGCTTTCCTCCAACACTTCATTGGTTGATGGACTAGTCAATCCGGTTCCATCCTTGGTCAGTCGGGTTGATCAGGTGGTCAATCTAGTTTCCTCCTCAATTGAAACATGAACCCAAGTAGCTGATCCAGTTCCGTCATTGATCATCCCCACACTTCATCAAAAGAGTGACACCAAAGTGGTTGATCTGTGTTCATCCTCGGTCGATCCCACTCTCTCATTAGAGAGTGACACCAAAGCGATCGATCAGTTTCCACCCGTCGACCCCATTTTTCCTTTGGTGAAAGAAACTCAAGTGGTCGATTCGGTTCTGCCATCGATTGATTCCATTCCTCCATTGTGGAGTGCTAAAGTGACTGATCCAGTCCCTTCCTTGGTCAGTCCCACTTTTCCTCTGAAAAGTGCCAAAGTGGTCGATCCAGTTTCGCCATTGGTCGATCCCATTCGTCCATTATGGAATGTCACAGTAATTGATCCAATCCCTTCCTCGCTCAGTCCCACTCTTCCTCTGAAGAGTTCTAAAGTGGTCTATCTAAGTCCACCATTGGTTGATCCCATCCAATCATCGGTCAATCCTACTCTCCTTCTAGAGAGTAAACCCGATACTGCCCATGTTTTTCTCATTAATATAGACTCTACTATACCGGGGGGCATTCCTCCTTCTCCTGCAAAACCCCCTCCAAGTACTGAAGCCATCCTTTTTTATTGGGGTGCGCTAACTGGACCTCATATTTCCTCTCACATTCCTTTCCAGATTACAGTACAGGTTCATGGTCGGGAGGTTCCTCAAACGATCATAGATGATGGTGTGTCTGTTAGTATTTTGTCTTGTATTGCTTGATACACTTTGGGTTGTCCGCATCTTGCACCAGTTACACAGAATCTGTTAGCTTTTAACAGAAGAACTAGTCAACCTTTAGGGATCCTTCCTCAGTTTCCTATAACTTTGGGAGGGAAAACTATCTTTATCGATGTCATGGTAGTCCGAGATGCCTTGGATTTTTATTTACTCCTTGGGTGGGATTATGTCTATGCTATGAAAGCTCTTGTATCCACCCTTTTCCGTGTGATATATTTCCCTCACGATGAAAAAATTGTGACTATTGATCAACTTTCATTCATCAGCCCCGAGTGGGTTACCTCCCTAAGTGGTTCTTATATGCAGACAGTATCACCCCCACCACATGTCAATTATGTGGCGTTGTCCCCCATGACCTCAACTTCTGACGATTTGGATCCGGTAGTTGACATGGTGATCTCCTTCTCGAGTGATTATCTTCCATCCAACGAAGATCTCTTGGAATCCATGACCGAGTTTTGTCCCTTGACATGGTATCCTTCCAGAGCGTTATCCACTTGGAAGCCATGATCAAGAAGCAACCACGAGCATAGTTTCTCTTCTTTGTGGCAAGCTCATTAAAAAATGAAATAGAGGTCACGAGCATAGTTTCTCTTCTCTGTGGCAAGCTCGTTAAAAAATGAAACTGAGGTTACGAGCATAGTTTCTCTTCTCTGTGGAAAGCTCGTTAAAAAATGAAACAGAGGCTTTGAGCATAGTTTTCTTCTCTGTAGCAAGCTCGTTAAAAAATGAAACAACAATCTGGGGATCGAACCTAGAACCTTGAGCATAGTTCTTTTCCTTTGTCAAGCTCGTTAAAAAATGAAACAATCACCTCTCCCTTCAAGTTGAGTCTTTCAACAAATCTTGTAGATGTCGAGTCGAGTCTTTCGTTAGGTCTCATTTTTGAACCTTCATTTCATCCACCTGTATCATTTTTCTCCATCTAGCACAGAAATTGGTGACAACCTCAAAGTCGGTGAATGAATTGAAGCTTGGGGGGCATGCCTCTATCCTTTGATGATCATTTTGGAGCAAAGCCACCAACATTCAAGCTGGGGGCATACCGATCTCAGTCTTTGTTCTTTCTGGTGCTCATAAATACATGAGAATGCAACCGGGTAAACTTTTATATCTTTTTTCGGACCTGTACGGATACATAAACACACGAAAAAGGAACCCCCCTGGAGTCTTCTTCAAACCCTTTTCAGACTCTCTAAACATGAAAATATTGTTGAGTGACCTTGCTTCCTTTCACACTCGTTAAAAGGTCAGAAAGGGCATCTTTTGAGCGATAGTTTATCTCTTTTTCGGTCTCGTTAGACTACTGTATGAAAAAGGAACTGAGAGAGTTCTCTTTTAAGTGTTTTTCCAAACTCTATAATCCCAAAAAAGCTTCGAGTTTTGTGTCTTTGGACTCGTTAAAGCACACATTGACAGGCCCATATGGGACCAAACCCTTACTTCTTCCAGTTCGTTAAATGAAGGAAGAGGAACTTACTAAAGGTGAGTTATATCGAGCATGTGTTATCCTCCTCAAGATCATTAAATCAAAAAGAGGTACTCATCTATCTGGATGGGGGAAAAAATTGAAAGGAGCAAGCCAAGCAGTCTCTTGAGAACATCTTCCAACAATTCTTAGAGTCTCCCTTGAACACAAAACTTTCTCATATGCACGCTTTGTAACCCGGTGAACCTCTGCACTGAGCCAATCTTTTGATTTTCTTTCACTCCTTTAGGTCACCTCACGTAAGTCACAACATCCACTGCATCATCAAGTTTTGGTCCATGTCATGTTTCTGCTATTGTGCCTCAGTGTTCAAGGGAAGTATTCGCCTCGAGAGTCAACCATCCCAAATATCTTGCCTCAAAACCTGTGTTAGTCCATGTCCATTTGATCTATCCATTACATCTCCATGTCTGTTTCGTGTCGTTGATGGGGGATACATCAAGGCCTTCCTTCGACAAGCCTATTCATGTCGACTTCAACACATTATATAGGAATTAGGCTTAGAAACTAGTTAGTACTTTGGGACCTGCATGCCTCAATAACAGGCTTCCTCACATTCGACAGTAGGTTTACATCATTGAACTCTGGTCAGATGATTCCACGAATGTTCGACTTCATCTCATCTATTTGCATTCGCTGGAATGTACTAGGGTACCTTGGGAATCATTGACATTAATGGTGATCTCCCTCACACTTTTTAACGGTTCACACCATTGATTGGTAATCAAGTGGTTTCTGCCATGTTCGACATCAGGACATCTATTCACATGGTTAGATTCGTACCATATTGGGATTGGTAAGAAGACCTTGGGTTGAGTGATCACTTTGATATGTACTTTGCCCAGGTTGCGAAGGAGTTCTATTGGACAAATGACACATACACTGTTACATAGATCCACTTTGTATTGGTCATGGCTATGTCTTGTCATCTCGTAGATCCACTGTGTATTATTTGTGGCTACGATCAGTCTGAGTCATCAGAGTATAGATCCACATTGTATCTTCGGTGGCTATACCTTTTTATCAATACAATTATGGATCCACATTGTATTTTATGGCGGCCTTATCTTGCAAGTCTTGATCACCCAAGCATAGGTATGCCTACCTTGGGTTTGAAACATGTCATAATATTTGTTGGATGTTTGTGCGCAGCTTTTGTCAGGTTCTCTGCATTTATACCCTTGCTTGAAAGTCTACAAAGTATTTCAGTTATCAGTTCCTGTCTTGTAACTTCATACTTTGGGGGGCAATCTGTTACACATCAAAATTACTCACTTTGATAGTGTCACAAGTGTCGTCATTACAAAGGTTTCAAGTGTCACATTTTGCTCACAAGGTTGCAAGTGTCTCATGTTGCTCACAAGTGTCGCAAGTGTCAAAGAAAGCATACTTCCATGATGCCTATGTCGTGCCTATAATGACATGAGAAAGATACTTGAAACACCTCAAACATTTGATTTGGAAGAGGAGAAATGAGTCAATAGGCTTGCAAACCTTTTTCCATCTGAAAGCACCTCCAAAACTGAGCTTTTGAAGGAGAGTGCTCCGCTATACCTCTTCTTGGAGCGTCGACGCTCCCCCTTACACTATCAGGGAGCATTATAAAGCTCCCCTAGCCCTTTTGAGGGAGTGCTATAGATTTTGAGAGTGTTGGCGCCCCCCTAAAGCCTACTAGGGAGCGCTACAATGCTCTGATGGCCCCTTTGAGGGAGCGCTACCTATTATGGGCAGTAGTTAAGTTGTTGATATGAATGGGGGAAGCATATTTTCATTCTTGGAAGGTAGTTGGATTCGAATTCCTAGTCCAACAATGATCCTAGGGTAGATCCTCAACTGAAGGATTCAAATCCTCAACTTCCCTAAGGTTATCTCAAGTGGTTAAAGCCTCTCCAAGGCTATATAAACAAGCTTTCTAATGGTGAAAGAGGACTGGAAATGGAGAATTACACCAAAATTATGATCTCATAAGTGGTGCTGGAACAGAGCTGATTGGGGAAGAATTGCTAGCATGAAACCTATGATCTCATAGGAAACGCACAGTCAGCCAAAGGAGAGTGATCAGTGAAGCTGTTGTTACCCAATTTTTGGATCTTTCAAGCAAGGGTTAGACGAAGAGGACCCGACAAAGCTGTCGCATTCGCATCTATGATTGTAAGTACTGTTGTCGTTATTCTCATTAATATGACGCGCTTGGCCTGTTTCTTTCTAGTTCGTGTCTGATGTTACGTGAAATTATCATTGATAGATAGATTTGTTTTCAAGCTAACATCAATAGAGTAGGAAGTGGTCGTATCTTGTTTGTCCACAGAACTCAACGAGGAGCAAAGGATCAGAGCGCAACTCGGAGCGTGCAGGGACAAACGTCGATAAAGAGGTACTTATGTTATCCTTCCTTCTCATGTGTTAGTATAGATATATTTGAAAGGAAGTCAGTGTCCATGTTAAGCATTTTTTGTCTTAGAGTTAGGGTCAATCTCTTAGAGGCGATCTACCTGTCCGCAGGGAGATCTTCCTACAACAGAAATTGGTGACTCCACTGGGGAGATAACCTCAAATCGAAATTTCTTGTTTTGATTTCTCCTCATTGACCTTGTTTTACCCCTTGATCATTTCAAACCTGGTTCACTCCTCTTTTGAGTGGTTTGATGAGATGATTGGCTCCCTACCCCATCATACTCAGTCTAATTGTCGAGATTGAATTGTAATTTTTGGAATTTTGACATTTTTGGGAGTTTTTCAACCTGGCACTCCTGTCCCTATGCTAACAGAGCACCAATGCTCCCTAATAGCCTCACACAGAGTGTTATAATGCTCCTTGCCTTTGGAAATAGAGCGCCAACACTCCTTTGGCCAATAAACCTTCCAGGATTATTTTTTCAGGGTTTTTTCCTCTGTGTCTCTCTTGTTGGGTCACCTTGTGAGTCAATCCTTCTTCTTTCCAGCTTGGATATATGTCTTTTGCTTGAAGAACAAACATCTTTCTATTTGTATTTCGTAACCTTCTTCACTATTGTTGCTGAGTTTTTCTGTCATTTGGATTTTGAAACCCATGCATCATCTTTCTCTCCTCATCAACTGAACGAAAAACTCTGGTGAAGGTCATCAAATTCCTACAGATCCTTTCATTTTGATTTTAGTTAAAGATCATTGTTCTTCAACTTTTTCTTTTGGGTGTGAAGTTTGATTTCTCATTGATTGCTTCTTTTCTTTCGCTTTTCGTTTTGATTACGATGACATGGTGTATTGTTTGTATGATTCTTGCTTGTGTTGGTTTGATTTTCATTCATCCAAGATGATAATTAGCAAGACGAGCCTTATTTTGAATTAATCATTATTCATATGCAAACATGAAAGGAATCTTCATGATTGATTGTGCATGTTAGAAGGCATCTAAAACGTTTTAGCATCACATCAGGATTTGATTGAGAAATTGTTTGAGTACATTCCTTATTCGTGCTTGTTAGTGAAAAGAACTCTCTCTCTCCCTTAGATAGATGTTCATAGAAAACAAATGAATGCTTATCATCTCTGATGTATTTTTTGGACTGAGTCATAATTCCATTCGTTTCACTTCCATGCACCCATTTTTGAGTAAAGAACGGCTATAAAAATCAACGCTAATTAAAAAATTATCTAGAACTTTTTCTTTTCTAGGATCCTCCACCAACAGTAGAATAGGCTTAGTACTTTGGATTAGGCTGTGAGCATAACTCTCCAAAGTTTCAAAAACAAACATTAGCATCTTGAGTTAGGGAGAGTCAAATCCAATCCTCGTGTAAGTATGTCTGGGATCCCCCTCTAACACAGGGGTTACACACGAGGTCGAATTCGGGTGAGCTACGGGGACTAACCCTCCGAGGTTTAACTGATTGTGGTGGTCAGATCATATTATGGGTGTCACTTCAAGGTAAATCCACAATTACTGTGTGGAAGCCTTTTAGTTGATTTTGGGCTTGATACCCTGCCCGTATGTTCAGATCGGACTGTCGATTGTTCCCGCCCAGGGGCTAACTGCGAATTGGTAACGTTAGTGGCCATAATATTTAGGGTCTTACAGAAGGTGACGGTGACGATAAGTCTCACTGTACCTGGAGCAGACATTGGTCAAACTCACTTGGGCTTCTTGGATGGTAAATCCACAATTACTGTGTGGAAGCTTTCACCAAGGCATAAGTCCGTTAAGCAGGTCGCTATTGTAACTATTCCACCCTATCCCCGCCCCTTCTGAACTTGATCACACGACGTTGGATTTCATCACCAACTAGTACTGTCATCGAGAGAAGGTCATGTTTTCTTGGTTGTGATTCTTAGATTCTATTAGCGTATGCTGTTTCTTTTACTTAGTGGACCTTAGGTCGAGTCAGTGTTAATTGCATCGAATCCTGGGAGTACCAATGGAGGAACCCCTTCTTCTGGGGAACCTTATACCTTTCCTTCATTTGGAAACTTTGGTCCTCCATATGTTTCCACACTGAGTCTTCCAGGACTCACTATTGGATTACCAGTTTGGTTGTTCCCCACTCCAGTGATCCCGAATCCTCCCAATGTTTCAGGTGCACCTAATACTTTGGATGTCGGTACACCACCCACACATCAACCTCACGTCGACTTTTCACCTTCTTCACCCATTAAGTCTCTTTCCATTTCTCCTTCTTCGTCTAGTGAAAGCTCTAAAGCAAGTATCTAGGTTGATCAGAAGAAGAAGAAATGAAAAGAGAAGAAGAAGAAGAACCCAAAAAGGACCAAGGCCCCAACAACATCATATGTTGGCTCTAAGAAACCAGTTACTGTTAATGGTACTGGGAGTGTTGATGAGGTCAACAAGATTAAAATGAAGAATCCAAAACCCAAATTCCCTTGCAGCCTTTGTAAGGGTGACCACTTTCTGAGCGATTGCATCGGTCTTATAAAGGTCTTAGAAATGTAGTGCTCCATGTCATTGGCCTCTATTGGTCATGTCGATGATACCCCGTCAACAAGTGATGTTCAGGTTGGTAAGAAGAAGAAAACTGTCAAGTTCCCTTGCATGTTATGTAAATGTAACCATTACTCTCACCTTTGTCCTCGCATGGACGAGGCTTCTTCTCTTTTGGAAAAACTTCAACTTCTAAAATGTTATCGTAAGCTTTCCTCCAACCCATCATTGGTTGATGGACTGGTCAATCTGGTTCCATCCTCGGTGGGTCCGGTTGATCAGATGGTCAATCTAGTTTCCTCCTCGATTGAACCATTAACCCAAGTAGTTGATCCAGTTCCATCATCGATCAACCCCACTCTTCATCAAAAGAGTGACACAAAAGTGGTCGATATGTGTTCATCCTCGTTCGATCCCACTCTCCCATTAGAGAGTGACACCAAAGTGGTCGATTCGTTTCCACCCGTCGACCCCATTTTTCCTTTGGAGAATGAAACTCAAGTGGTCGATTCGGTTCTGCCATCGATCGATCCCATTCCTCCATTACAAAGAGCTAAAGTGATTGATCCAGTCGCTTCCTTGGTCAGTCCCACTTTTCCTCTGAAAAGTGACAAAGTGGTCGATCCATTTTCGCCATCAGTCGATCCCATTCCTCCATTGCAGAATGTCACAGTGACTGATCCAGTCCCTTCCTTGGTCAGTCCCACTCTTCCTCTGAAGAGTGCTAAATTGGTCTATCCAAGTCCACCATTGGTTGATCCAATCCAATCATCGGTCAATCCTACTCTCCTTCTAGAGAGTAAACCTGATACTGCCCATGTTTTTCTCGTTAATACAGACTCTACCGTACCGGGGGGCATTCCTCCTTCTCCTGCGAAACCCCCTCCAAGTACTAAAGCCATACTTTTTTATTGGGGTGCGCTAACTGGACCTCGTCTTCCCTCTCACATTCCTTTCCAAATTACAGTACAGGTTCATGGTTGGGATGTTCCTCAAACGCTGATCGATGAAGGTGCGTCTGTTATTATTTTGTCTTCTGTTGCTTGGTATGCTTTGGGTTGTCCGTAGCTTGTACCAGTTACACAGAATCTGTTAGCTTTTAATAGAAGAACTAGTCAACCTTTAGGGATCCTTCCTCAGTTTCCTGTAACTTTGGGAGGGAAAACTGTCTTTATCGATGTCATGGTAGTCCGAGACCCCTTGGATTTTTCTTTACTCCTTGGGTGGTATTATGTCTATGCTATGAAAGCTCTTGTATCCACTCTTTTTCGTGTGATATATTTCCCTCACGATGGAAAAATTGTGACTATTGATCAACTTTCATTCATCGGCCCCGACTGGGTTACCTTCCTAAGTGGTTCTTATATGCAGATAGTATCACCCCCGCTGCATGTCAATTATGTGGCGTTGTCCCCCATGACCTCAACTTTCGACGATTTGGATTTGGTAGTTGACATGGTGATCTCTTCGGTAGGGTTATTGGAGCCTGATCTCCTTACCCCTGTCACGAACCTCGACATGTGTCCCTTCTCGAGTGATTATCTTCCATCCAGCGAAGATATCTTGGAAGCCATGACCGAGTTTTTTCCCTTGACATGGTATCCTTCCAGGGCATTATCCTCTTGGAAGCCATGATCAAGAAACAACCACGAGCATAGTTTCTCTTCTCTGTGGCAAGCTCGATAAAAAATGAAATAGAGGTCATGAGCATAGTTTCTCTTCTCTGTGGCAAGCTCGTGAAAAAATGAAACCGAGGTTACGAGCATAGTTTTTCTTCTCTGTGGCAAGCTCGTTAAAAAATGAAACAAAGGCTTTAAGCATAGTTTTCTTCTCTGTAGCAAGCTCGTTAAAAAATGAAACAAAAATTTGGGGATCGAACCTAGAACCTTGAGCATAGTTTTTTTCCTGTGTCAAGCTCGTTAAAAAATGAAACAATCACCTCTCCCTTCAAGTTGAGTCTTTCGCCAGATCTCGTAGATGTCAAGTCGAGTCTTTTGTTAGGTATCATTTTTGAACCTTCATTTCATCCACCTGTATCCTTTTTCTCCATCTAGCACAGAAATTGGTGACAACCTCAAAGTTGGTGAATGAATTGAAGCTTGGGGGGGGCATGCCTCTAGCCTTTGATGATCATTCTGGAGCAAAGCCACCAGATTTCAAGCTGGGGGCATACCGAGCTTAGTCTTTGTTCTTTCTCGTGCTCGTAAATACATGAGAATGCAACTGGGTAAAATTTTATCTCTTTTTCGGACCCGTAAGGCTACACGAACACATGAAAAAGGAACCCCCCTGGAGTCTTCTTCAAACCCTTTTCAAATTCTCTAAACATGAAAAGATTTTCGAGTGACCTTGCTTCCTTTCACACTCGTTAAAAGGTCAGAAAGGGCGTCTTTTGAGCGATAGTTTATCTCTTTTTCGGTCTCCTTAGACTACTGTACGAAAAAGGAACTGAGAGAGTACTCTTTTAAGTGTTTTTCCAAACTCTATAATCTCGAAAAACCTTCGAGTTTTCTGCCTTTGGACTCATTAAAGAACACATCGACAGGCCCATATGGGACCGAACCCTTACTTCTTCCGGTTCATTAAACGAAGGAAGAGGAACTTACTGAAGGTGAGTTATATCGAGCATGTGTTATCCTCCTCGAGCTCATTAAATCAAAAATAGGTACTCATCTATCTGGATGGGGGAAAAAATTGAAAGGAGCAAGCCAAGCAGTCTCTTGAGAACATCTTCCAGCAATTCTTAGAGTCTCCATTGAACAAGACACTTTTTCATATGCGCACATTGTAACCTACTGAACCTCTACACTGAGCCAATCCTTTGAGTTTATTTCACTCCTTTAGGTCACCTGACGTAAGTCACATCATCCACTGCATCATAAAGTTTTGGTCCATGTCATGTTTCTGCTGTTGTGCCTCAGTGTTCAAGGGAAGTATCCACCTCGAGAGTCAAC